>JAGVSQ010009854.1:0-13317 GCA_022683975.1 Rhyacophila evoluta
AATACATATTCCTCCTCAGTTTTAAGCTACAGTAAGAAAGCATGCCCAAAATGAATTTTGGTTTTGATTCTCGTCCCCGATATAATTACTGCAGTTTGGAAACCTATCTGTATTTAAAGCCTGTGAGACTGAGCCTTTAATAAACGTGTATCACAATGATCCTGTTTGTTGATTCGAAGACGAATTTAAATTTATTTTTTAAATGTCTTTACCCATCTGCAGTCAATTCTGGCACGCCACTGCGTCGAATTATGGCGGTACAGTCAACCCTGACTGTAACATTTTTCAGTCACTTCGCATGATTACTTTCAGTTCTTTGTCACCGATCTGTTTAATTCTATTTATTTTAGTTTTCGCAGTGTAAACACCGATGACTATGCTTTTTTTGCAAATTTAATGTGAAGAGTAGATGAGTTTACATTATTTCATAATATTATCAAAATTATTAGAAGAATTATTACACATAAAATTTATTTAGTGGTTTAACCAATCATTCACACAAACAAACAGACATTTATTATTTTTGAGAAAAGCATCTTGAAGAGAATTAATGTCTCGATAATAGGACATAACTTCCAATTACACAGCATATAAGAATAATGTACCGTCAATATCATTCTTTTGCCAAGAGGTTAGCGTGCGCGCTTCGGAGCCGGAGTTTGAGGTTTCAAATCCCAGAGATACAAGGTTTAAAATATGTAAACATTGCCTGGGTACTGGCGGATATGGAGAAAAATGAAATTCACATTTTAACTACGATTGCTCATTGGATACAAAAATCGACACTCTTAGATTGTTCTGTAAGTCTTTGTAAAGGTCAATGCGACTAACCACAGATCTTTTAGTTACATCTAATACTGTAAATACTATACCACAGAAACCAGCTGGATGGTCTGCCCACGCGTGTGTGATTTATTTTGTGTCCTCATTCCATATCCGATTATTTGTGGTTTCCGTCGTATTGGAATTTGTACCTCTCATATCGGGGAGAATATAGATATAGGACGAGTAAAGATTGGGGAAAGATATCGATTCCACACAATTAACTATTCTGTATACATGTTTGATATCACAATCAGCTAGTCGAGCTTTTTTGAGTATTAAATTAAATACATACGGAGCTTATTTCGAGGTAATTCTTGCTTTTTTTAGTTTGGTTGGTTTTTTTGATTTGACTTACCACAATCAGTTCAAGTAAATTAAATTTGACACATATTTAGAATATTAAAAGTTATGAATTCTTGACATACGCGAAATAATATAAAATATTATTTTAGATATAATAAAACAATAATATTATCGAAAATAATATACACTTATAATGTAAATAAAGAAAAGAAACCTCTGGAAGTTTACCTTCGACTGAATTTATTCCATTTTTTTTTAAAATAATACCTATTTAAACTCACTTCTATCCCCAGTAGCTTAGAGGTTAGGTTAGGTTAGTTCTATCCCCAGTAGCTTAGAGGTGAGCGCGCGCGCCTAACGATCCGCGGAATGCAGGTTCGATTCCCATATCTACCGTATTTTTTAAACTCCAAAAATGCAGGGCTGGGTGCCCATTAGGTTGAACAATTGTCTGATAAACAATTATCGCGAAAAAGAATCGTTCAAGAGGTATTCACATTTAGGAAATCTATATATTCTAATTTTGGAGTGGATATCTTTACACTGTGTAGATCCATATGCTCCGCTTTGGGAGCGAACATGGTATAAAAAAACTCACCTCATTCTAGTACACATTTCAAACTAATGTAAACCAGTACTTACTGGTGAGTTATTATATTTTAGATCAAATTAAAAAAAAAATGGTATCGGAAATTCTTCGATTCGTGATGTTCTCAAAGGCACGTATACAAATATTGCCCGAAATAACAATTCTTAATAATACCACAAATCCGAAAAAATATAAAGCCATATGTTTAATTCCGTTGTATTTGAGAAATAACTTTATATATTATCTCCGAATTTAGTTATTCTTATAGTAAATGTACTTAAGTACAACCTAATCGGTGAATCTAGATATCTCATTTAAGCATAGATATGTGGATATAAAGAAATAACAAAGTAATCTACTATCCGTACCATACAATAGGCGTGTATTATCACTGTACGTACGTACGTAAATGAAGACATAGTCTGCTGTTACATATTCTTCTCAATCTACTTTGTAATTAGGTTAATAACGGTCATGCCGTTCTTCGGCAGTGTAACCTTTTGATCCAACAAAATTGTATTCTTTTGCATTAGTATAATGTGTAATTAACAAAAAAGCGTGGCCGACGCCATGTTCAATTGCGATTAAAGGTAACAAATGAGTTCCATCTGGCGGCCGGCTTTGGTAATGGCCTACGAGACGTGTCTTGGCTGCGAAGCTGAATGCAAATTCAGTAATTAACCGTTCCAGCTCTAACTGGAGACAGAAATAACCCAACGTTCAGTGACTTTGTGAAACAACAGTCAATCATATTTAATGAGATTATGCGGCGAACAAACCATTAGACAAATTATCACATAATACTATTTTTGCGTACAAATAAAACCAACAATTTATTTCAAATAGATACTCGTTTGGCTTACTCATTCAGAATACATTTAAAAATCAAACCGAACTAAAATTTACGACACCTAAATTAATTTCTATTCCCGACGACACGTGTTTCGTCTTCGTAGCCGTTAATAATACTGGCAGTCGATGATGACTTATATATACATTATATACCAAGGTTTCCCAACCGCCGGTCCGCGAGGATTATCTGCCGGTCTGCGAATGGTTGTCGCTTATTTTAAATTGAGTTTGTCAAAAATTAAATGATTATGTGTACTGCAAGTTTAATTTGACTGTTCTTTGCTCTTCAAATATGTGTTTTAAGTCATAAATTGGTAACGTGTAATATAACACAGTAGAAAGAGTAATTAAAGCTTGGTTTTACTGGAGGAACTATCTTTCCTTGCGCTTAGTATATTCCGAAGTTCTATAAAATGATGGTGTGCAACCTTCCAAATGTATTGAATATAATATTATATAAAATATCTAATTAGTTGACACTTTTTTTTTATAGCGCATCGTGGATAGTCGATTAACTAATCCTATAACAACGTTGTAATATAAAATTCCAATGAAATCATTTTATTATAATGTAAATAAAGAAGTGGTATTATTTAATGTATCATGAATTATTGTTAAGTAGTCATCCAAAATACTCAGCGATCACATCAGTAAGCAAAAAAATACTAACGGATAATCCGGCTTAGTAAACAGGTCACGGGAATTTATTCTACCAATTGGAAGAAAATGCGAGCATTATGGTTATTTCTCGCTTACACGATTGATATTTATATTTCTCTGATAAAGAATAAAGAAACCGTGATTTACATTTAGCTCGTGGAAGAATTATCCTCTCGTTCAGTGGGGTTACTTCAAACGATTTCTGTCTAATTAATTAATTATTAAATGAAAGCTTACTTGCAATATTTGGTAATGGTTAGGTATACTTCATATTTTTTTTGTGCTACCCTTGTGTATTGGGTATGTTTACAAACTCCAAGTGGACTTGTTTTATTTATTGAAGTTCTTTCAATAATAGCGCTTTGTAAGCATATCAGGCATCGACTTAATCGTATTCATTTAAAGTCCACAATGAATTCGTTAAGCCACACTTTAGTCCTGCATTATCAAAAGTTGCTTGTCATTTCCGCCAATTACTAAAAATTAAATATTTTTCTAAGTCATTCTTTATGACGCACGTGCTACGAAAAACGTTTTGAAAATGTATACAGCATGTAGTAGCCGGCTGCGTAGGTCTTTTGTGTGTTTTTTGGATTCAGTTTTTTAATTGCCTTTTGAGAAGCCATACAATACGTCGCCACTTCTGTCTGGTTCAGACAAAATTTATATTCTGTTTTTTTCTTCTTTTATCGATTACGAAACAGACCACTTGATTGACAAGTAGAATCTGTTGTGTGTATGAATACGAGTGTGCATTGTTTGCACTTTATAACGTAATATAATTTATATTGTTTGCCGTACAATAAAACCATTATTACAAATGCTAAGCTAGTTGCATAATTTTAAAGTAGTTTTTTTTGCAGTTACACGACACGAACGGTCGGTAATTTGTATTTCATAAATGCGTGCGATTATTTTCTCGGCTACAAAGGTTTTGAACCGAAATAGTTATCGGAAAAAACTAATGTATACGTAATTTAATTATTTAAACAATTAATTAGTAATACACTTACATGCTAAGTGTTTTAACAAAAGTGAAGATTTTTTTAATACCATGTTCACTCCCAAAGTGGAGCATATATATCGATACAGAATGAAGATATCCACTCCGAAAATGATGCACATGGATCTCCGCAACGTGAAGACGTCTTGACAGATTATTTTCACGAGAATTGTTTGTCAGACAATTACTCAACACAATGGGCATCCAGTACTGAATTTTTCGGATTTTTAAAAACCGACAAATGGAGAATGCACATGAGATGAGAATGAGCACGCTACCAACTACGCTACCGGGAAGAATTTACATGGTTTTTTTTACACCAGCGGACGATTGATATTATATTTTAACAAATCGGTATAGTGGACAAACATATTTGTTTTCACAAGAGTTTCTTGCCAACGTATTAGTACGCACGATTCTACGCAGCGAACTTTGATAACGTATTGTGTACCGGTCGCTGAGGAATTGCCCGCACCCCATACAACTAAAACTCACCCTACGAGCACTTAAAACTCGTATAATCTCGGAAACATTCAACACTCACTCTCTTCAATATAACATTTATATTTTTACTACGTACGTTTTTGTATTAAACTTTCAAAGCACTGCTACTATTCTAAAAAAAACATTCGTACGTTCATACTCGATGAACACATTTTTTAAATTAAACTAAATAATAATTGGCAATGTATATTTTTTAATGTCTGTCGTAGTTAGATTAACAAAATTATAGCAAATTAAAATCGTCGATTTATAAAGAATCTGTTTCACTACAAGTTTACAAACGATATCGGGTTCACCGAACCTTTGTTTTAAGTATATTTTCCGTATGCATTCAGCTAATTAGCAAATAAACACCTCGGCAGGGGCTTAAAATGCACTTTGCAAAGACAAACAAACGGCATGATAACGTACCTAATTTTAGCACTCGTGTTTACAGTGCAAGTCACTTTGTTCTTATAGTTTGATGCTGTACCTGATATTCACAGAATGAAGCTATTTATTTACAACACTTGTTAAAGTGTAACACATACAGTTATATTTCAGTGATGAAAACTTTACTGAGTAAATGTATTAATGCACACTAGGACAAATCGGTAAAAAATGTGTTTTTATTTATGAATGTTATTTTAAGCAAAAGACGTTAGACTAATTCAATGCAATACATTGTAGGATATTCAGTAACTTGAAAATTCAACTTATAGACAATTAACTAATGTTGAAACTCACAAAAAAATGAATGTGTCACTAGGACAAAATATTTTGTATACATTTTTGTACAAATAAATATTACTGTTTTTTTTTTGTATACAATAAAAACTATTTTGAATCGTGCAAATCACAAAACAGGCATTATTTGTAATTAAAGGTTTCCAGATTGTTGTACTGTACGTATACAAAATCTTTTTGAATCTTATTGTTGCCCAGCGTAGAAGATGTAGGCATGTGTGATTGATTAGAGGGAAACTGTTGGGTTGGCAAGAAATTTTGATTTTCTAGTGTGAAATAAAACTCACTTTTACAGGCGTTCTGTTAAGCAATCAACACAATAAACTTCTTGTACCCATCTCTTTTCGAGCCTCATCAGTTTCCTTGCTCTTACGGAAACAAACATGCAAAATAGTATTTTATGTCGAAATAGTTAGTATGTCAAAAATGTTTGTTTTTGTATTTCACGTTAAAATTGACCATAAACAAACAGCCTACGATCACGTGCGATTTGCTTCTAAACTAAGTTAAAGGTGACGGCTATGAAATAGTATCAAAAGGAACAAATCATAACATTGATGGAAGTATTTCAAAATAAATATTTTGTGGAGTATTCGTGAAAACCGAAATTACTTTCTTGCCAACCTAATATAATTTTTTATGTAATCAAAGTTAGTTTACCTGGGATTTTCGTTCGAATCAACAGCATTTGAAGGTGTCAAAAATATAGTTGATTTATAGTGCATTTATCTAAACATATTATTTACTTACTATTTATCCACTTAAAAAATTAACAATGTCACAAACCAATCTACTGTAAATGACACTAAATTTAAAAAAGTAAAAAACTGATAAAAAAATAAAATAATATCGTTCATATTGTTACTTCCCTGTATGTTTTGAGTGTCATGATTTATGCAAGCTTTTAAACGAAATTGGAGCATATGCTCTGTAATATGTATTTTTTTACCGTTATATAAATTTATACATCTGCGGTGACTAACTTATTAATATTATCTTTTTTAAAAAGCTCGCTGAAATAAATTGAATAGAAGCTCTCTCAGTCGACGCTTTTCGGTGACGCATTCTGAAAACCGAATCGTAATTCCTGCAGACTTGCCGGATGAGTAAGACCGATGGTGGATTTAGTATTTGTTTTCTTTGGGGAATTGTCAGAAGTGACATTTGGTTCCGAAAGTTAATTTAGAATTTAATTACAAACGTCAGTTGTGCTCAACAGTTTTATTTCTTTGACAATGCATCGCGACGACTCTCGTTACTCTTATCAATAAAAATATTTTATCAGTACATAGTTTTTTCCAGTCTATAATAAGTATGAGGTTTTTTTGTCCGAATACAAATAATAACACAGCATTTATCATTTTATGAGAGGATGGAAGGAAATGTGAAAAAAACGGAGCATTGTGACCCACGTAAATTGATTTTGCCACATTTATCGACGTTTTACTTACACCAAAGTTCTATCTCGAATATAATGAGAGAATTTATACGACTTATAATACTGTATAAATAACAGACGATAAATCCCCGTAAACTACTCAAACAGGTTTATCAATGTTCTTCATACTTAGCTACTAACTATATATTACATAAGTCTCTACTGAATCTAGGAACGTGAAAGTCCCTTAAAGGCTATTTACAAGTTGTATACGAAATGGTTGGATAATCAAAAAAGATTTTTTTTATGTGCGTGGATTAATGAATGTACGCTTTACTTGTGAAGAAAATTTACGATGTGTTATATTGCTAAAATTGTCTATATATAATATATCAATTGTTCAGTTTAGGTGATTGTTTTTTTCTCATCGACAACATACATCATACACGTCTGGTTGTATTATGATACACAAATTGACGAGTGTAAGGCGGATGATTACGTCGTTTTTTCAAGTGTTATATTTAAAAAATGTATATTATTAACTACTTTATAATATAAGTAGAAATGCCAAACATCTGACGTAGGCATTCGTGGTAGCATTGGAGGACAGTTTTCTCACGGTTGTTGTGTGAAGTGTGTCGAATTTCATTGTCATAAGTGCGGTGAAACTGAACATTGTCCTGAAAGACATTTTAAAACAGTTTCGCTGTTTTTCGTGTATCGCTGAAATCTGTTCATAAAAGTTTCCACACATCGTCTGTGAGTGCTGAGTGCCGACTCGCATCAAATCGCCCCCGATTGTTTTTAAACCCGCATCCATTTCTCTCGATCCCTTTCGCCGCTGAATCCCCGCCACCGAACATCCCTTATTCATTTACAATTCCATTTCGCGCGCTTTTTCCTACTCGTTTCCGCCGGATCTTCTCCGTTTTATTATTGTGAGAGGAAATTAATTCCATCTTTTATTCAGTCTGAAGTTGAATACGAAGCTTTTACTTAACCATTGGCGTGCACCTGTAAAATGTAAATGGCGATCTTGCCGCATAATAGATTAAATGCCATTTTTCACAATGTCTTTTTTGTTCTAATTTAGCACGCTCAAGTGCGATGCAATTTTATCTTAGGTAATTTATACATATTATACGCATAGGACATTCCTGTCAAATAAAGTAGATCACTGCTCGATGTCAGAACTTTAGAATACGCCTGATTAATATCAAATGTAATGACGGGGTGGGTGGATGGATGATGTCCACATTCAGTAGTATTTATTTAATTCCAAAATTATTAAAATATAAATTAATTTTCCCAGTTATTGGTTCATAAGAAACACTAAAGTGTACATCTATTGTTTGATTACATATACATTTCATTATTCAGAATGTAATGGAATCAACCACCCAACTCATGTTTTGTACATATTGTGGTCTATAATACCATTCTAATATTAATTTAATCCGAAACAAAACATTTGAGCTTTTCTTTATTCACTTTAAATATACTGTTATTGCTAGAAAATATTGTTTTTATTATGTATCCGTCTGTGCCAAAAAACCACTTAAATGTAAGTTGTTTATCAAATTCACCAAACCAGGTATAAGCCATCCGAAGGGTATGTTTATTTACAAACTACAAAAAACTACGAAAAACTACAGCGCGTCAAACTAGGGATACTTATGGATTTAGGTTCCTAACAGTTTTTCAAGTATTTTTGTAAAAGACCATTTTAATTATCTATTTTTTATTATAACAGCGAAAGTACCGTTAGCTAAATGAATTAACTATGAGTTTCTGTTAATCCCAATTATCTAATATTAAAGTTCCTGAATTATCGTCTCATATTGCATTGTTTTTAACTTCTACCATATAACCATAGTAACGCTTATCGTGTATACTTACCCCTTCGCAGGCACGTCCCATTTCCAGAGCGTATTCGTCGAGACGAGAGCTTTCTCGTTTGTAGTGCTTCATTTGCATGTTGTTGAAACTTAAAATTGAAGATTAGACGGCGCTTTAGCGTTCAGGTCGAGTTTATTTATACCCCAATTAATATTGAAGGCTTACTGATTTACTTTATAATCACTGCTCTGATTTACGTCACAAAATCTTGCATATTTTCCCTCCTTTTTATCATTTGAATTTCGAGGAATCTATAATTCATTATATTTATCGATATCCCGTGATTGCAGGCTATTATTTGGAGAAAAAAATACTCATTACCGTAGTAAAATGTCAGTGAACATAATAAAGACACTTCAGTTCAAATTAGGGTACTTCTAGTATCAATTGAAAATATCTTAATCAATGAAACTGGCCTTAATATTTGACGGGTATTTTTCTAAAATGAATTTATACCACTATGCCGAAATTTGAAGGAGAATATTTTAAACAATTGGTTTTTCTATAGGAGAACCATATGGTTAGGATATTTCTATAATTAACTTATTCTACTATGCTAAAATGTAAAGTAGAAAATTTTGAACAAGTATTTTTTGTGTAGAAGAACCGTATAGCATGTAACCCAGTAGAATTAAATAATTTCAGATATTGGAAGTTGGAAATACATCTTATGTGGCTTTTTATGCAAAAAATCATGTGCAAAATGTTGTCCTTTAAATTTTGACATAGTGGAATAAGATTAATTTGAGAATACCCCCCCTCATATATACCAAGAAAAAAGAAGTTATCCTCAGTTTTTTTCGGTAATTGTAATGTAACAACTTACCACTGTCAAAAGAATGTAAGTTGTAAATGTTGAACTAGTCACTAAAGTTCGCTAAAAATTTTCGGCCGGGAAAAAATACTTCCACCATACCACATTGATTGTTTTTTCTTAAATAACTTATAAAGTACATAAAACTGTTTAAATAAACGCCAGTTCTTCGTGCACTTCAAGGTTGTGTCTATTAAATATTTTAATTTGGCAAAATTAATTCTACGTTTTTTGTACCTCCTGTAAAATTTGTTCTGTGTGGACAAAATTGTGATGATATTATAATCAATGCCACATGTTTCCTATACAGCAGCAGGTTGGAATTATACATCCTTATATGATAGAAAGAATGTGGTTGTTTTATATATTATATATAATATATTAGGCCTAGATTTAAAACTAGATCACTCGGTCTAATCATAGATCATGTAAATAGGTTTTATTGTAAACACAACACTGACCTTCAATTGCATGTAACGACGTTAGTGAATGATGATTTTCTTCGTAAATATTTAGACAGTGGTGCTATGAAATGTTATGACGACATTGAACTAATAGTATGCACGTTTCGCGTTGGAGTAATGGATCTGTTTAATGAGCAAAACAAATATTATTTCGTCTATTTATTAATTCAATCTCGTGTTCACTAAATGGAGCAAACTCGTATTGGTTCATTCACTTCATGTTGTTGAATGCGTTACTATGTATTTATTTATCAAGTATGGATTTAGATCATCGTGTCATTGGTTAGATGATGGAGGTCTTTTGAAAAAGTTATCGTCGTTAAGTCTGATGGAAGATGAAGCGGTTGCTGATTAGACTACGGCTTCGATGCCTGGAAGTTGTCTGCGTTAGTAATTGGCAAATTAAATGTGAAGTAATGCTTGATGTATTTGTCAAGATTTATAATGAAGCGTATCTCTATGATGATAATGTTGGTTATATATGTTATAATAATTACTTACATACAGTTATACATGAAGCACGCACAAGATTATTAACTATAACACTAAACCGATGTAATATCGATCATTGAAATTGAGTAGTATTGAGTATGACCGCTGCATATACTTCATGCGTAATTAAACAAGAGCAGCAGGTCCTACCAGTGATAAACCAAATGAACAATGGATGTACTCTCAGAAGCATACTATATTAAGTCTGAAGTTGGCTGTTTTGAGATATAAATGCAGTTAAACCAGCGGTTTCCAGCGGAGGCTACAACATTTGAAAAAAATGAAATTTTTAAAAAGAACGTGTTTCATTATCATTATATCTATAAACATCAATGATGGGGAGGCGCGGAAAAAACATTTTTTGGGGAAGCGTAGTAGCAAAAAGGTTGGAGGAGTTAAACCACGTTTTGCCTCTATTCTAAGAGAACACTGAAATATCTCTACAATATTTATTTAGCGAGACAACGAAAACTTCAGTATTATTTTCAATGAATTGAATAAACTAGAGAGAGGACAGAATAATCCAGTGTCTCATTCTTAAATATTTAAAAGCTCGAATACTAAACTAAAATAAATAATAAAAAATGAACACTCTAAAGCTATTATATATTAAATCATGCACATTGACATGGATCAAAAATTTTCTTTTTCTCCATTAAAATGGATAATTTTGATGTACGACCAGTGTTATTCTGGAAGAATATATTATTGACAAAGTTAATTTAAAAAGCACTGCGTATAGATATTTATATGTCATGATGCATTGATTTCAAAGTGAAAATATTCACTGGCCAAATATGTAATAAATTGTATAATACTTGCATAGTATCGTGTATTTGTGACAATAGTGCAGTTGTTAAACTACGTTGCAGAAGGAAAAATAAACTTAATTAAAATTATAACATAATCACCACTTCTTACAAAAAGTTTGATGATCATAAAAAATATCGAAATAAACGTCACAATATTTTCTGAAATTTCGCATAGAAAAGTATTTTGTGACCATTAATTTCTGAGCGGTAGACGCCGTTAAGGGGGTGTATCTGAAGAAAAATCTGATAAATTGTGATATATCGTTAATAAGCGTGAAAACTTTGTCGTATCTAACTGTCGCTAAGTTGTTCTCTATATGTATTTACTGGTTAGTGATATGACTGATCTAATGTTATCTGTACCATAAGATAAAGCTAATACGCATCCTTTGACGGAACTTTCACAATTAATAATCTGACGATTTCCTGAGTACGTCAATTATATTTTGAGCAAATTTTAATAATAAAAACCCGTTTGTGATGCGGGCCATAAAGACCTCAACCGTTTTATGAAATATACATAGAGATTAAAAATTACACTGTCAAACAATGTGATTGATATCTTCATTTTCCTTTCCACATTCAACAACTATTCTGCTGCATTGTAATGGTCTGCTCTATAACGTTTAATAGTGACGATAAAATCACGGGAGAGTATTTTTCGAGCGTACCAAGGTGTGCTTTGTTCTTTATGAGGCCAAGTTTGTTCAAAGAGGCTTCAAAATTTTAAATAGATTTTTATATGGAATTGTTTTGTTTCAATACTGTTCAACCTTACACAACTGGTATTACTGTATGTGACTATCACCAAGTAATTATTGTAGTATTTCTTGTTTTTTACGTTCGATGATTGATGTTAATGATGTGAAATGTTAAATAATAACGTTTATGTGGTAAGTGATACACGTGTCGTAAAACTAAAACGAAATCACACGTGATTGAAAATGTACAACGATGTAATCCTTTCACGTCTGGCGCCCACACCCTGCGGAACGTTTTAATGCCATTGAACCTTCGCAAAATGCGGAAGAGCAGAAAATAATGAAAAATCGAACAACGCGTTAAAAAAAAGTCTCGGTCGACTTGACACTGATTAATAGGAAAAGGGTTGCGGAAAAATCGCACGCTAAAATGCCCCCAACCCACTCGAATATCAAGTATATAACCGGTGATAAATAATTAAGGAGATAAAAAACATCGTAAACAAAGGTACGGTGGAGCACTCGGCGAGTCAAAATGTGCAATTTATTGTTATCGCAGCGCGTGCAGTGTGCGTCAGCGTGTGCGTGTTTTTGTACTGTATGCAGTTGTTACCCTCTTGTGTATGTGTACAGGTTGGTCAGATATTCATTATAATATATTTTCGTTAGTTGGAAAATACTTTCCATTTGGTCGAGTTAGCAAAAATGAGTTAAATATATTTTTTTGCATCTTTTACGTGGTCTTACGCAATATGTTATTTTAAAAAATATTTTCCATTTTAGATTTGCATACGAGCTTTAAGCTTAGCTGTGCTTGAAGTCAGTATCATGTTTTGGGTAGAAGGCGTCTTTGTATACACAATCTTGAATGATCTGTTGACATTATTTTACTGATTTATAACTTGCACATTTTTAATTTCATAATCCTTTTTTAGTATCATTTATATTTAATACTGTATAGTATTATATACTTGTTTTAACTATCGAAACATCATTGCACTTAGAAGCTATTGGGGAATTAATTTAATTCTCCTTGTAAAAGACGTCCATCATGCTTCAAGTTTTAAAGTTTTTATTTGTAAACGTACATTCTTGCATCTAAAACTACATAGCTCATTTTTGACGTTTTAAAAAAACAATCACTAAGTCTCAAAGATCAGCTTTTTTAGCTTCTCCTGAAGAATTACATTTTTGACATATATGGGGTATTTTCCAGTTGACGACGATATGTAACCAAACTAATTATTAAATTCTGAATTATTTAAAACTGGTAAACTTCCATATGTGAGATCACT
>JAGVSQ010009855.1:0-13315 GCA_022683975.1 Rhyacophila evoluta
TCGGCATCTTCAGGCCACATTATATGTGGGCAGTGAGCGAACATACAGCATACTACCAATACAACCTATTGTATTCGTTGCAAATATACAAAAGGAAAACAAATAGCCTATTTGGAAATTATTACCATCAAATTGATTGCTTTACAGTAAAAGAAAGAGTTTTTAAACAGTGTTGGAATAATTAAAATCTATTAACGTCTAAATAAATGTAATAATAGGTGACTTCCTTCTAAGTTAAAAGCAATTGTAATAATATATTTCGAAGAGATTGTTCAATTATTTATTAAGCTTGTATTAAATAGAAACATCAAGGAAATGATATTACGCTTATCGATTAAATTTATTTCCTGAAAAGTTCTCCAATCGCCTTGTCGGAAACATTTGGACAAAGGAAATGATTAATTGAATTGATATTGTTTGAAACAAATTGAAGAGAACGAAATCATTAGTTTGTTGCTTAAATTTGTATTCATTTAACTGGCATTTATTCATAAAAACATTTGACTTAAACTTAAAAATAGTCTCCAAATATATTGATTGCAATGTCTTCATACATTATGTATTTCTTTAAAAAAAACTTCTATAATTTCAATGATTTCATTATGAACAAAAATATTGATCAATGTCAACGTAAATAATTATTTTGTATAAATCTAGGATCAGTATGTGCGTAAATGTATTAAATCACGTTGGTATATGTGTATTGGACAATATCAATTAGTGATTTGAATGATGTTATTACGTCTCGGATGGGAAGTCAGGGGGCATCGTGAGAGGCTAGATACAGTCATCAGTGAGTAAATGATATTTGGCCGGCAATGTCGAGTTATTTATTTTCAGCGTTATTTTTGTATTTTTTGCTTTTATTTCACATCGTTTAACATAATTCATTTAGCAGATTTTTCATAATTTTGATTTAAAACACACATTTTTAACTAGACACTTGGAAAGATATAGGTTGGATAAGTATTTCAAGATGATTGTATTATCAAAATTTGAGTTATTTGTATAACAAATATATTTTTGTGTTATAAATTTTCAAAAATTTTCATAAAGAGAGCTTTATGTTTGTTTTCAGCGTCCCTAAAGTTTTAGAACTGAGAAAATAATCTAAGTATAATCCTCATGAAAAAACCGCCATTAGTACTTTTTTTTATGTGAAGTTTATAATTTCATAATATTTACTTGTATTTTTTCAGTACATATGGATGCAAAATTTGTTATTAAATCAAACAGCCTTTCCTTTAAAATATTCTTCAGGAAAAGTCTTGGGAAATCTAAAAATTGTTTTCTTTTAAAGAAATTATCAAGTTTGGAAAAATTGTAATTTTATTTGTGAGACTTTTTCAATGTTCTTTGAAAAAATTTCTTTGTTGATTTTTTTTTATTATTGTTGAAGCAAGAACTAAATTATCTATTTTTAAAAAAACATGGTTTATATGACAAGTGGTATGAAACAGTGAAATACGATCGTGTTTTCAACTAAATTATATTATAGTATAGATTGTTGCCTTTTGCTTAAATTTCCCTTTGTTAAAAAGAATAGATAACTTTAAGTTGTAAATATATAAATATGATACAGACAAAAAGTCTAGTATGATAAAAAATGCCCTATTTTGCTACATACTTCAACTGAGGATTCTAAAAAATAATTTATATTGAATAGAAATACATTTAAAAATATTATATAATTGTAAATCTATGAAAGATAATAGTTCTAAGTTTCTTCTTAACCACGCCCGCTTTGGAAATGAAGCCTATAGATATCAACGGTCTGAAAATAGACTGTTTATATTTTGGATTTTTTTTTTCATGGGAATTGGTTGCAAAACTATAATTAAACCCTTTGGTAAAGTAGTGGTCTATCGCACATTTTGTTAATTATTGATTAGACTTAAAAATGTACTTTTCGATTGCCACAAAACCCAATTTGTGGTAGAAATTAATCAATTTTGGAGACATTTAAATGTAAATATAATAAATTCTAAATTATTTAAAACTAGTAAACTTCCATATGTGAGATCACTATTAGAGATAGCATGTAATATGTTCGCTCACTGCCCACATATAGCGTAGCCTGAAGATGCCGAAAGGTGAAACCCGGGTCGCTAACAGTGATCTCACATATGGAAGATTACCAGTTTTAAATAATTAAGAATTTAAAATCAATTTCCATAAAGCACCATCAGTCGAAAATATTAATTATATGAATATAATAATAATGTACAATGCTACTATTATCATATTTCAATAAATGATTGAGATTACTTTTCCACAAAAACAAAAAGATTGTCCTATAGATCCGTGCTTTGCAACTGCTGTGCTGGGTTTGCCATGTTGCCGTTTTTTTCTTTTTTTTTCTTGTAGTGTGTTGCTACAAACATCAAGTGTGCTGTGAAAGAAAAAAGGTTATGGAGCACTGCTATAGATTACTGTTTTTTTAAAGACTTCAATTGCTCAGCCCGTTGGGCATCCATTTCTATATATTTGAATTTTTAAATCGTTCATTTATTGTGTACAAACTCACAATATTCGGCTCAAAAACACGCATGTTAATCTTTTGGCCAAGTAAAATTAATCGAGGGTCAAGTAAAATTAACTAAAACCGTTAAATACTATATTCATTCATAATAAGTTATTTGAGTAATACTGTAATCATTTACGTCTTCGTGATTGTGTCTCAGAATCTCAAAAGCTCAAATTGAGTCACGTAAAAAGCTTTATAAATAATAAAACATAATGTCGAGTCACAGTATTAAGTTTTTGTTAAAGCCTTATCTACAGAAGTCGTAGAAGTGACGCCGAATTCAAACAGTCAAATCGTTTTCGTCTGAAACATTCTAAACTTTTAATCTTTCAGCGAAGGTAATGAAAGCGTGAGATATGTCTGAATGGATAATTTAAAAAAGTTTCTTTGCAAACCACGTGCTTTTTGTTTGTTATTTGATAGAAAAACAACTGGAAAACAAAATTTGGGCTTAAAAATGTACATCAAAAAAGTGTTTTGTTGAAAGAATTCTAAAAAAAAATTAAGATTCTTATCATAAAAATATCCCACCTGCTATTTATTTATTTTGTATGGAAAATTTTTACGTTTATAAGATCTGTGTACATGATTTTAAAATGAATATAGTTATGCAGAAGATCTCCAGAGGTATTTACATAACAATGGTAGATAGAGTCCATTTGAATATACTTAATTTTACTTAAAATTAGTTCATTTTCACGTTTTATGTGTATAAATTTCACAGTTTATTTAAAATTATAAAAATCAAACTATATAATCACTTAGTCATTCAGGTTGTTACTAGACAGTAGCTTATTAGTCGTTTATTGTAGTTCTTTTGGGTCAATTCATTGAATTAAATTATTTTTTTTACTTCAATAATTAACAGTATACAATATTTTTCCAGTTTATCAATAATATATAAAACATTTAAGTGTATATATTATGATTCTAGTCTTTGAATTTTGCATTAATCAAGGGAAGTTATGTTTAAGTAAGAAAAAGACCGTATTATTTAAAAACCGTGTAAAAAGAAAATTGATTGCGTTCCACTTTGAAAGGTTCACTGTGGAAAAGCTTATTCATCAGTGGAAGCTTTGAACGTAGCGGTCATGCACATTTTACAAGCAATAAAGCTCGACTTGCACACTCGTAATGCATGCGATTCACAAATGTCTATCCGTGGTAGAGCTTCGCGCCCACTGTTTTATATGTACATATGGAGCTTTTTTATGACTCTGCAAATACGCTTGTAAAACTGTATTATGCAAAACAGTGCCGTAAAAAAGCGACGTTGCTTAGAATTAACGTACCCAATATATTGAATTAACATTCCAAATAAACATAAATATCGTCCAACTATGCATCAACATGAAAATCTTCATGCCCTTACTAAAAGTGTATGGTTTTTGTCTCTTTGAAATCGACCATCGAAAGGACAAAAAACGTAACCCACACAGAACAAGTTTTGCAGGAGGCACAAAAAAGTTAATCTGATGATTTTGAGCCAAAGTCAAAACATAACATATGCACAACCTTGAAGTACATGAGGATTGAAATTGATATTTAAATTACTCGGTGTAATATTAATTTATTTAAGACAAATTAATATCATTGATTAGGTGGAAGCTTTTTTCCTGGTCGCTAATGTCACAGGGTATACTGATTTCAAACATAAAAGCCAAATTTAGGCACTAATTTGGCATTTTCAGCTTGTATCCTTTTGGTGGAACGTGCAAAAAGTTGTAGACATTCAAATTATTGAATAAATGCTGTTTTAAAAAAAATGAGGGCTACGGTATTTTTCCTTTTCACAGTGGATACATGGCTTACTATATATATATATATATTCTTTTATCTTGCTTTCTTTATTAATCCATATACATCGAACTATACTTATTATTTCTTAATGTAAGGAATTACATAATAAATAAGCAAGCCGCATTTTCTTTTATCCCGGATTGGGTGAAATGTTTACTTACATAACAGAGTACAAAATGTGTTGTAGAGAAAACAAAATAATGTGTTTATCCGAATTACTCAGAACTTTCCTTGAGAGGTGTTTCAGTATGCTTTTATCTTAAGTCCTGATGTGGGAGAATAAGGGAAGTTTATCTATGGTATTTAGTCTATTTTTTTTTATAGAATTCTTTTCGATGAAAATGTATTTGGAATTTAATACATTACGATTACGATGTATGGATATTTTAAAAATAACTCATCTCTAATTATATAAGTAAGTAGTAAGTCCTTTTATCTAGTCAAAAATTTAAAAAACAATCGGTTTTTTAAACTAAAAAGCAAAATTTATTTGAAATTTGCAGCTTAGATTTTCCGATAAAGCATGTGTAAATTTGTATACATGTTATTCTTCTCCTTTTTCTTAAGCCATGTTTGCTCCTAAAGTGGAGTATATGGATCTACACAGTGCAAAAATATCCACTCCGAATGGATCTTCGCAATGAGAAAGCGTCTTGACAGATTATTTTTCACGAGAATTGTTTATCAGACAATTGCTCAATCTAATGGGCATCCAGTCCTGCATCTTAGATTGTGAAATTGACAGATGTAGGAATCGAACCTGCATTTCCCAGATTGCTATTGGGGAGACATTGTGATTATCGAAAAAAATCTATTATGTGAAAAAAACTGAAGGTTATATACTTCTGCTTTTTTCGCAGATACCTTTTTTTGTTTTATTACATAGATACTGATATATACAATTAACTGTAAAATAACATCGGGGCTACATTACACCACCTTGGTTGTAAGTTGTGTCGGCCACAAGTCAAATTTCATACTAAAAATTCTAATAATTAATATTTTTGACTGACGGTGCTTGATGGGAATTGATTTTAAATTCTAAATTATTTAAAACTGGTAAACTGGGCTGACTGCCCACATATAATGTAGCCTGAAGATGCCGAAAGGCGAATCCCGGGTCTCTAACAGTGATCTCACTTGACACCGCAAAAACCACTGAAACATTTGACGGGTTGTTGAATGCTCGCTAATTCAAAAAAAAATCCTTTTTTTTTTCGATTTTGGTTTTTGTCGTAAGTGCGAATGGTCGTAAGTCGAAGTGGTTATAATTAATGAACTGACTGTAGTTACAACTTTGTTTGCTAACAATGTTATTGAGATAATCAAATCTGTAGATATTCTTATCGCGCACTACATCGAATAAAAGACTACTGTAATAATTTGGTTCAAATCCGTATATTTCATTGCAATTTTAACATTATCGTAAATTCAATTTCCAATAAGCGTCACAGGTTCAATAGTCCTTTTATTCGGAGATAAAGATAAGCCTCACTTTATGACCGTCTTACTTTGTTTCTCTTCATTCTCATTTGGCCCTGATACATTGTGCAAAAATCAATTCGCGCTTTGTTCGGATATATATTTTATGTTTTTCCATTAAATTCTTATTACACTCCTGGTTTTTATCGGATCGATTGATTGATATCCATTTTGGATTGTGTTTAATATAGTTTGTCACTAACTTTGTATCTTAAATAGAAATCATTGTGAGAATTGCTATTGTTAAAGCTCGCTTATTTTTTTGCTGAATTATAAGAAGTCACAATAAATGAGTCCTTCAGAATCACATTGTGTTCGATATAACTTTTTTTATAAGCAAGGCCAAGAGGTAAAATAGACAAATAGGCTATTGTATTGATTTGTATTTGTGTTAGTGTAACATAAATAAATCATTGTTCTTCATTTATCAAAGTTATTGAGAAATTCTTTTTTTACCATATCCGCTTTGAAAGTGGAACATATGAATCTCCACAACGCAAAGACATATCTTAATGAAATATTTTTCACGAAATTTTCCTGTCCTGCATTTTTACATTAACAAAAAAATCTAGCAGATGTAGGAATCGAAACCCTATTTACTGGATACTCGCACGCCAACCTATTTCCTGTATGAGAGATGAAATTCTCAATTTTTGTTGTAAAAATAAAGCTTTGAGTCATGAGCTGGGCTTGAGCTTTGAAAGCAGATTCCTGCGGCGGATTACTGGGCATACGATGGGATGACTTTGTTTGAAATGAGAAGATGAGACAGTGGACTATGCAGCCACTTACCACTGATAAAGTGAAATTGCAACGCTGGACATGGCTCGGCCACATATCGCGGATGCCTCAAGAAATTTTGAACCAAACTTGCTTATTTTTTAAGCCGACCGGTCGTTGGCGTCCTGGAAGGCCGCTAAATATGTGTAATAATGTATTCGGAGAATTTACGGGATGCAGGTATGACCTGGGAGGACGCAAGAATACTGGCGGAGAACAGGGATTTTTGGAGGCCGTACGTGGTGTCCATATGCTCCACCTAGGAAGCAACCATGGAATATGAAGAACTAGTCATATTTATAATCAGATATTGATTAACTTTCTGAAAAACAATAAAAATTAACGGGAAAATACGATTTATATGGCTCTATTTTTTCAACATTAAAATCAATTTTAATGATGTATTTGTTGGTCCCTAATACTTATTTTTTAATATATATTATATATTCGTTTAAAATACTTGAGTTGTGAATTCTAATTATGGTTTTAAAATTTAAATAAAAGCTTACATTAAAATGCGCAAATTTTTCATAAATGCGTGTGAAGTGCCTATAATTAGTATTTCGTAAGTATAGCATCGCTACGTATCATAATTACTTCATAATTGAATTTCCAGAGAGCTTTTAAGTACCCTTTGTTCGGATCAATTGAATCTCGATAGAATTTTCACGAATGAAATTTTCTCCAAAGCTTTTTGAATGTTTTTACTAATTGATATCATTATTGTTTAAACATTTTCGTTCTTAATAGTGATAAGAGGCCATATTTTACATGGAAATAATTATTAAATGCTCCTTAACTAAAATTAGTATTTTTTAAGTGATATTAAAGTAACGGTGTGTAACAATTTGTTTTATATAAAACGTGTCACTGTTTACCTATAGTTTTGGATGTTTCATGATGAATTCACACAAAACAATTGCACATATATACATCTGAACACGGAGAAATATTACTGTCACTTAAACTAAATTTGCGGTAATGTACTATCTTCTTCTTCTTCCATTTTTGCTTTCTAAATGGAACATATGGACACCACGTGCCGCCTCCAAGAATCCCTGTCACCCGCCAATATCCTTGCATTCTCCCAAGTCATACCTGCATCTCGTAACTCCACCGAATACATTCTATAGATTGTATTTAACGTGGCACACAAAAAATGCCCAAAACAACCGTATTCTGAACATTGACAACAGATGCCTGCGGCGGATTCTGGCCATACGGTGGAATGACTTTGTTCGAAATGAGCCACTTATCACTGACAAAGTGAAACTGCGACGCTGGACCTGGCTCGGCCACATATTGCGGATGCCCCAAGAAAGTCTGAACCAAGCCTGCTTATTCTTTAACCCAACCGGTCGTCGGCTTCCTGGAAGGTCGTTAAATACTATCTATCGTACTATAAACAAATTTATATATAAAATTGTATGTTCGTTAAAAACACTTAGTAATTTTAATGTAAATTTTTATAGAATTTTATGAAATATAATTCTAAAATAGCATAAAATAAACTAATGTAAGTGATTTTTTTTATTTTAATGGTTTAAATATTTTATTTCGTGTTATATTATAAAAAAACACCATAAATAAATATACGTTTACCTTGACAATTCCAGTAATGTAGTATATGGATCTTGTCTTGATGTTTAAAACTTTGAAGTGCTTGAAGACTAAAGTTAGTATTTTAATTTTTCGATATAATATTAATTTAATAATTTATTTAAGATAAATAAATAAAATATAATATTATAAATCTAGTGAAATTTCTTTTTCCGTATCTCTCTCTTTTCAAAACTAAAACGTAAATTTAGACACCGATTCGGCACTTGAAGCTTAAATTCTTTTGATAAAGTGTCTATTAAGTCGTATACATTGCCTATTTTGTAAAAAAATGTCGTTTTTCCCTTACACAATCGAAAAATAAAATGCGTCAAAGTTAGATCAATAAAAAAAGACTAGTTTTTGTTCTCCGTTTTTATCGTTTAATTTTTTACTGAAAATTGTATTTTTCAATAAACTTCTGACTACACTTAATTAGATACTTAAAATGTGTGTCCTTTTAAAATCTGGATACCCTTGGAATCTTGAAAAGGATCACGGCAATAGTGTAGAGACGACTCTGACATATTGGGCTAATACGTTAAGAGTGGAAGGATGGCGTCCCAAGGATAAATAATGCCAGCCTTCAAAGTCAGGATGAGGTGTTGTAGGCATCCATCTATCTAAATAAAAAAGCCTCCTGATAAAATAGGAGCTTTGGTATAGACCCTGTTATGTAAACGTAAAGAATGTATTTACTTCAAGAAAAACATGATACAAAAGTATATAATATAAAACGAGATTTATATAATGTAATATTTTACAATAAGACTCATATTTTATTACGCTTTTATGTATCAAGTAGATTACTACGTAATTTTCAAATCTCTTTGATGTTTTTCAGCATAAAGACGGCATTAATCTGCACGTTTTTATATACAAATATTTATCTTAAATATTAATTGAATTTACAAAAATATTTTATGTATTATTATTTTAAATATGAATCTATCTATTTAAACGTTACATTTTAAACAGATATTTATTTTAATGATGTAAAAACCAACGTAACTATTAACAATATTTTGCTCGTAATTTTTTAAATATAAAATCAAAAGATTTGGAATGTCTTACGAAAGATTTCTACACGTCTGAAAGTTAATCTTGACTAATTTTTACGAGACTTAGTTGTTTATCATATATCCAATTTAAATATATGTTTAAAATATTGATGAAAGAAAACTTTACGAAAAATGTGTGAATTATTTATAAGAGTTGCCACGTTATTTGTTATTTATAAGTATTAAATACAATATAATATGAATACATGTAAATAAATAAACTCTCTGTTATTAATATATACGTACATGTGCTTTGATGTTGGAGGATTTAACTTCAAATTTAAAATCTAGTAAAGAGTTTTATTAAATTTAAAACGCCATTTGATTCGATAGCCATTGTGTTAATAAATTTCGATAAAAATCAAGATCCAATTAAAATGAAGAAAACTATTCAAAATTGTAAGTCTTCACACTGTTGAGCTTTATCATACAAATTTTATTATACCATGTTTGCTCCCTAAGTGGAGTATATGGATCTACACAGAGATGAAGATATTCAGTTCGAAAGTGGAATATATGAATCTCCGCAATATGAAGACGTCTTGATAGATTATTTTTTGCAAGAATTATTTATCAGACAATTGCTGAACCCAATAGGCATCCAATTCTGTAGTTTTTGGATTTTTAAAACCCGAAAGATGAGGAATCATACTCACATTCTCCGGATTGCTAAGCGCGCACACCACCAACTACGCTACCGGAGAGACAATACACCACAAATAAATTATTTCTTATTTATTTATTTAATAGAAAATGTTTTTTTTTTGGTAGCGTAGAAGTTGGAATGCGCGCCTTGCAATCCAGAGAAAGCGGGTTTGATTCCCAATGTATCAGATTTTTTTAAATCCAAGAATGCAGGACTGTATGCTTATTAAGTTGACCAAATAGCTGGCAAATAATCTTTCATGATAGATCTTTACACTATGTAGATCCATATGCTGCACTTTAAGAGGGGGGGGAGGACATAATGTATTGATTGATTGATGTAGTATTTTTTTTAATAACATGTTCGCTCTCAACTTGAAGCATATGGATATTCGTAATGTGAAGACGACTTGACAACTTATTTTTCACGAGAATTTTTTGTTATACAATTGCTCAATCCAATGGATATTACTATTTGATGGTTGGTAAAATGATGGTTTATTAAATTAATTAAAAAATAAATATATTAATTTCATCGTCCGAAATAATTTACAAAATAAAACCCCAGAAACATTCGAAATAAATATTCGCGAAAAATCGCCCGCGAAAGAGTTTCACGGAAAACCTTGCTAAAGCTTCCGTATTATAGACTGTAGCCTTCTTCTATTCATCCCCTAGACTGGCGGCTTGTCATCCCCCTTTCGTTTCCATGGAAACCACCGCCGAACAATTAAGCGCATCCTACATACGTGTGCTTGTGCGTGTATGTGTAAGGGGAGACTGGAGTATCCTGGATACCTTCATAGAAGTTTTCATTCCATTCATGAATGCTATTACGTTTGTTAATAGAATAGAAAAAAATACTAGGAAAACATTGGTCAACACAGCTATTTAATACAAGTACAAAAATAAACTAATTTACATATTAATGTATGTTAAGCAACGACTGGGTTTTTTAATAAAGATTGACATAAAATCTTCAAGAAATGCGGCAAACTCAAACAGTTGCTGAAATCCTTGTTCCAATCTCATTTCCTAATCATCTTCAATGTTCACTATTGTCAACAATATTCAGTTCAATTCAATTGCTTTTCAACTTTAACGTCCACCAAATTCTATCGTTTGTTTCTACATTTTGAAGTAGTAAAACCTTTGTGCATTTAGTGTATCAAGTTAATTGATTAGAATGGCGAGGAGTCGATTAATGAAATATTATAATATGTGGAAGCAATAATTATCAGAATTGTAAATAAAGTGTTAGTATACTAACTACTATGAAGGAGATTCGTGCTTTTATATGTCCATCCATAATTGCCTATGTTTCTTTATATGATATATATTGTCCTGCAATCCCCATCTTTTAAATTATTAACATGCGTGTAATGCGATTTTAAGACTAGTTTTATTGGGTATTGATGTATAATATACATTTACTATGCTAATTCCAAAAATAATAAAGCATATGGATCTACGCATTTTGAATGTACCCAATCTCAAATTGCATATGAATCTCTACAATATGAAGAAATATCTTGGCAGATTATTTTTCACGAGAATTGTTTACCAGACAGTTTGCTCAACCCAATGAGCAACCATTGCTCTATTTTAATTTTTTTAAACCAGTAGATGTAGAAATCGAAGATGCAAGGTATCAGGGAAACATTGATATGTAATACACGTCCGTTGAATACATGCATATCTTATGCATAATGAATGTCTTTCAAGTCTTTCAAGACTCTTCACATAGTTACTCTAACAGAGACGAGTTTTTATTTTTTCAACCAAATAAATAACAGTCACATGGTTAAAGGGTTGAGTTTATTTTATATTTCGTCTCTTAAATGCAGAACTATTATATATCATACAGGACTTAATGTACAGAAAAGCTGTAAAAAACATTTTTGTGACTGTCTTTTTGAAAACTTTTCATTCGCATGTTGTTTGTAGATATAATATATATTACCTATAAAGGTAAGTAAATATAATTTGCAAGTGTTATTTATATTGTTATAATTTCTAATAAAATATGATTTTGTACTTGAGGCTAAATGATTTTTTTCATAAATATATTATGTTTATACATATAATACTTTACATATCAAGTAGTATGCCATACATCACATTTAGTAGAAAGCTCAATTTGACTTAGGATAGTTTTGCATTCCAGCGATGTTTAAGCATACTGCATGGCCTGCTTTAATCTTAATCACTGTCTTAAGCTGACTGACTGACTGCAGATAAAATGTAAGTGTATAAGTATCAATTTAATATTTTCTCTCAAGCCATTGCCGTGAAATTAAGTAACTATTTATATTAAACTCCGAGATACGCCTGGTTAACGTCAGGCATAATTACAAAGTGCTTAGATTGTAGGCACCCTTATAAAATATTTCTCCATCGTAGACCAGCACGCTTCAAACATATTGTATTTGGTTTCGTCAAAATATAAATACATATAAATAAGAACCCGACAGTCCATTTTGTGTCAAACATCGTTTTAGTAATACATAAAGGATGCATGTTTTTTGATCATCACAAACTCCGGCTTGTAAACCCAAATGTATCTCAAACTGTGGATTGTTAAAGTTTGTCACGCTGTGTATTAATTACCTGATTAAATGTGTCTTTATAACGTCTGATTGAGATAATTTAATTTTAGAAAAACAGTAATAAATTTCTATTTGGAAAATAAATTACTCACATTACGCTTGAGTTTTATATATTACGTTCATTCGCTTCAAACTTTTAATTGACTAATGAAATATAAAGAAATGTAAAGTTTTAATTAGTTTTTTTGGTACTCAGCCTATGCACAGCTTGTGGAGAAGCTTTTTAATAAAAAATTGCTATAAAAACCGTTTGTTTAATGTTACATTTATTGCTAGTAATTTTATTTTAAAATATATATTTTCGGGACGGAAATAAATCTCTGAAGTATAAATTACTATGGTCTGCAATATAAGCTTTATTTTTCCGTACAATATATTTTAACACATTGACAACAGATTAAAATCTATGCTATCACGCTAGAGACAAAATAAAATACTCTCCCATACTAGCAAAAAGTTGTGAACAAAAAAAAACAGAATTTGACAAAATATGTTTTGAATCATGTACGAATAAATACTTACGAAAATAGTTTATGATTATTTGACTATCATTTATTTATTATTCTAACAGCATAATTTTATGTAAAATTATATTCTTTTCCACCATATGCTATCCTAATTTGGATTAACAAAATATGAAAATTTATTTCACTTTATTGATTTCACATTATTTAACATGCCTTCAACATATTGCCATTCAAAAGCGATTTTTTTTCAATACTACGCCATAGAATTTTTGACCCGTGTGCTCCAATACAAAAACCATAATAAAAATAACTTTTTATGTATAAAAATTAAAAAAAAATATTTAT
>JAGVSQ010009856.1:0-13315 GCA_022683975.1 Rhyacophila evoluta
CCTGTGCTTTGTGCTGCTGACTTCAGACATATTATCCTGAAACGTCACAATCCGCAGCAGCAATTGTTCACTTTAGCCACAAACATATCTTCTTCTAATTTGTTTGAGACCATAGGTAGCAGTTTTGAATCCCATACAAACATTTTTTCCATCTAGAAATGGTAATATTATAATCCTACTATAATATTTTCAGATTAACACTGGCATTCTTCTCTATATCCGGCTTAGATATTTTGGATTCACTATCTTCTCTATCATTTGAAACAACAACCAATATAATTGAATGGATCTATAGACTTCAGATATTACCAGCCAGTGAAGGTAAGCCCATTTCATGTTTGTCGTAAATAAGCATTTAAATCATTCATTAGTTTAACCATGTTAAAAGCACTCATTAATTACATACACAGATAATTTTTGTCCCAGAGATAGTGTTTTAAATTATAAAGAGCATATATAACATGTCAATAGTAGTGCTAATGTAGAGAGCAATGACTGAATGAGATTAGATGTGTTGTGTTCTAAATTGCTAATATATTGCTGATGATTGTTTATATATTATTTTCAAGTTGAAGCCAGTTTATTTATACAGCAAAATTGTTTTTATTTCATAATATAATTATATCTTAAACAAAAGTCCATATAATGTTGACGAAATAAATTTCAATCAATATTGTATAGTCCTATAAATGTACCGATTGAAAAGTTCTTTCTTATTATAAAACTGTTTGCCTTTCTACAACTATTCACTGCGAAAACCTATACATGCGTGGAATAATTCTTAGGAATTCCCTGTTTTTTTCCTTGTTGTAATTTTCATTAAGACCAACCTTAAAGTGAAGATTGTATGTCAAAAAATTTAACTTCTCTGTAATTTGCATTTAATTATAATTCACTCACAATATTTATTTTAAGGTTATGATTTTAGAATAGCGCAAATGCCAGAGTTCGAATCGCATGGTGAAACAATATTCTGTGACACTAGGCCTCAGCAATCAACTAGATAAATTATTAAATATTCAAGTTGAATAATTCTTAGGAATTCCCTGTTTTTATTTACGTAATATTTTATTTCAGAGGCTGATATGAAAATATGTGGTTTTCAAGGATCAACTACAATTAGTGTAGATTTTATTGACTGCGAACAAACATACATGTGTGGCCACATTACCATGACCTATACAGGACTCTGCTGCCTCATAATTCTTGGAGATGATCTTTCCAGAGTCAACAAAAAGGCCATTATAGCTGGTAAGATTTATATTTGATGTATTGTAATGCCGTTGGAAGTTACTGAATTGATCAAAAAGACGTTTAACTGTATTAGAATATACTCGTGATTTTCAACATACTCGTAAACCTTAGGAACATATTGATTGCGTAACTCGAGGACTAGGTGTATATAAGTTAGTATGGGCACTAATTTGATTTTTACTTGGGCGATCAAGTGGTTAAAATTAAGAGTGCATCTTTTCATAATTCTGAATTTTTGTACCACAGGAGGATTCCTGTATAAGCGTTTTTTTATGAATAAAATAACAACTTATATCATATTTGTATACCTACATATTTAAAATAATCTTTGAAAAATAAATTGATTTCAAAATGACTCGTGAATTAAATGACATTTAAAATCTTTGAAATAAAAAACATTTTTTCGAATACTGTAGAAATTTTAGTAAATGATTATCCTTTATAAAATGAATGTGCAATGGATTTCTATTATTTCTTACTGAAAATATGATATTTTATTGTTTACCTTAATGTGAATGAATGATCCTAATTAAAAAAGCTGTTTTAGCCATTGAAGAATTAGTATATTTGTATATTTTATTATGGTGTCAATTATAGGAATCAAGTGCTTACAGCAACCGGAAGGGAATTTCTGTGCTGCAATATCAGGAACTGAATCAGACATGCGGTTCTTGTATTGTGCCGCCTGTATCAGCTATATTCTTGATGATTGGTCAGGGTTTGATATCGAAAAGGCCACTAAATATATCATCGATAGTATTGTAAGTAATAAATATATTAATTTATCATAACCATGACTATACATGATCGAATTTAAAGGGGTTCTTAAAAATACAATCAAAAATTGCATGATTAATAACAATAAGTAGAAGATATTAATTGATTAATTCTACCTATATTAGTATTAAATATTATTGTCAGGTACCGTTATATGTATCCATTGCAAACATAATTAAAACAAAATTGAAAATCACTTACTCCGTTAGTTATTCCATAGTGGCATTACTTGGTTGTAACTTTCATTTCGGTACTATGCTAAGATCAGCCTGAAGGTGAAGAGTGTATGTCAAAAAAGTCAACCGCTCTGCAATTTGTGTTTGATTATAATTTATTCACAATATTTATTTTATTGTTATTGATTTTAGGGTTATGATTTTGGAATAGCACAAATGCCAGAGCTTGAATCGCATGGTGGAACGACATTCTGCGCGATTGCAACACTAAGCCTCAGCAATCAACTAGATAAATTATCAAATATTCAAGTTGAAGGCTTGAAGAGGTGGCTTGTCAATAGACAAGTCGATGGCTTCCAAGGGCGCCCCAATAAACCTGTTGATACATGCTATAGTTTTTGGATTGGAGCAACACTTAAAATGTTAGATGCACTAGAATTAACCGATTTTCAAATGAATAGAAGATATGTCATGGACACGCAAGATAAAGTTGTAGGTGGCTTTTCAAAGTGGCCTGACACCTGCTCTGATCCTCTTCACACCTTCCTGGGTTTAGGAGGTCTCAGCTTGATTGGAGAACCAAATCTAAATGAAGTTATGCCTAGTTTAAATATCACGTATAGAGCATTTGACAATTTAAAAGGTTTACATGACACATGGAGAGGTCATTGATGACGGGCTGATTATTTTCTAAGATTATGTTTTATGAAAGAAGATATTTTATCATTAGTGATGTTGCACACCATCGACAAAATGCACTCTATAAAATACATGTGTTCATATTAAAACTGCTAAATGTTTTACAAATCGTACTTACGAAGTGATGTTGTCTTATCCTTTGGGTGTTGCATCCTATAAAGCATGTTTGTAATATTTCCCTTAAAAAAATGTTGCTATGGGATTAATAAAAATTCTTAATCTTCATTTGAAACTGTTTTAAACCTTTTTTATGTATTCATTTTTTTATTGAATTGTCCTCTTTTCGTGATTTAATTTAACACATAAATGACTCAATGATTCTGAAAGCTCCTTGTATATTTGGCGTGTAACTCATTTAAATAATTGTTATAAGTAACATCTAAGAGAACAACTGTAAACTTTATTAATTCAATTGAAAAATAGTAGTTAAAATAAAATCCAATTGGACATTTCTATTTTTCTTAACCATTCAACAAACGTTTGATCGCACTTTACCTTTAGCTAAGAATTTATAAAATTGAAATTATTAAATATTATTTCATAACAATTATTAATTTTTAAATATTGGTCTTAATTTTAATATATTTTTGTAGAATTTTTTAAGTCGATAGTGTTAATTATATATCTTTTATACCGTGAGAAATACTGAAATTATGTTATGAATTTTAAGAATTTTACAGTTTCATTTGTCTAAGGTATCTTTATCTAGTGTAACTTTAAATAAATGTGTGCCATTTAATTATTATTCATTTTGTTTAATGGGAGAATTAAAGTAGAATATACTAACCAGTTATTATGTTAAAACACAAGTAATACAGGGTCTTTTATTGATTATTGAATATGTCAAGTCATGTTTACTTATGTCAAGTTTTTGTTTTGATTAAAAAGTTTAATAATTGAAAAAGTATGTCCTTTTTTCCTGGTATCTTTTTAAGAAATACTTTTTTACCATTTACATTCAATATGAATATATACACCTAACCCAATTAAAACCATTAACACCATGACATGGAAAGTGGTAAAAAGATGTGTTGACAACAACCACACATCTCTCTTCAATCAATGTTATTTGAACTCTATATACCCTGGGAAAATGCAACAATTCCCTGTTTTTGGTTAATCTTTTCTAGTCGTAGTGACATTTCATAACAAGAAATCAGTACCAACTGTAATATTAGACATAACAAACTTACTTATACATTTTCAACAGTTGTAATGAAAATACAAATCAATCTGAAATTCACTCTTGAAGGGATTACACATATATTTTTTACTGCTCTCCTAGCTATCGAGGTTCGTTAACACGCTGTTTTATTTTGATGTGGTTATAAATTTTAGTTTCGATGCTTAAGTTACAATTCATTTTTCGTATATATTGATCCAAGACAAGGACTTCATAAATTAAATCAATGGATGATGACTACCTTCTAAAAATGAACTACCAGCTTAGCCTCTTTCATTGTTCTTTGAGTAAATCTATAATTTTTTTTTTTTAATCAGACATAATTAAATCCATAGCACACATGCAAGTACTGATAATTGATTTGTAAAAGTTATTGCGGAATGACTGTATTTATTTACGGTATTCTAAATATTTCATTAGTTGTTTATTTATACATTTTATTACATCTTCATTATCAATGATTTTAGATTAATGCCCAATTTGATACACTTAACTTTAACTTTTATTTAAGCTTATTATCAATTTAATATTGTGGAGTTATCAATTACCTTATCATAAATCGAAAAAATGATTATCAATAATAAATCAATGTAGTTATGTTTTTTACTGTTATAAATTAACTTATTTCTAAGCATATATTTGTCTGTTTATTCTTATTATTTTGCTCAGTGATAATTAATATCCATGGATTGGATTTCAATACATTATTATTATTTGAATATTGAGAAAAAATCTCAAATTTAAGTGTGCACAAAAACATATGTTCAATATAATTCGTGTAGAACAACTGAATCTTGATAAATTCAAAAACTACAGGTTGATAAATTTATATAAATATCCTAGATATCTAGTGGGAGAATGACTAATAATAATTATTCTGATTAATAAATAAGTCAGCTTATTCGGCAATATCTAAAATAATCACCAATAAACAACATTTAAAAGCTGAAACAAAATTCTTACAGCAAGCTGACGGTGATCAACCCACCGTTCTCTATGATAAGTGTATATTTTGATAATGATGCGACAATCAAAGTAGGTATTGTCAACCTATTGTTAACCTGTATAATTATAAATCATTATTCAGCCATTTTAAACTGTGTTCTATCTAGTAAGTGCCAACTTATTTAACATTTCATTAAATTCATAAAACTGATGTCAGTGATATGCCGACCGGGAAGGCACATTTTAATATCTAGTACATGCACATGTTAATTTCATTTGGTTCATAGATTTAACGAACCAAGTTTAATAAGTAATACATTTTACCATCACAATTGTTAGATGTTCCTTTACTTTTAAATTTTTAATTGAAATATTATATTTCCACATTCAATTGCATGTGGGGCCTCTGTTATCGTTTTGCTCAATCGTTGAATAACCATTAACTGTAAATTTATAATTATTTAATCATTATAAAAAAGTTCTGACAGTAATAATATACTAATTTTTCACTTCAAATCAATGACTGTCAATGATGGAAGAAACAGAGATCTTATGGCACAAAAATTGTGATCAATTTCATGTTGTATTTTGTTTTTTTGTCCACACTATACTTATATTAATTTACTCTGCTAAAACTTAGTTTTATTTTATGGCTGTAATTTTTATTATTTCTCTGGAATGAAGGATTTGACAACTTCCATCAAATCGTACACACACGTTAATTCAGAGTAACGTCAAGAACTCACTAAATGAGAAAAAATTTTCCTTTTAATCATAAAATTGTTTAAATAAATGTATATGATAATATTAAATATTTTTTTATAAAGATTCATGTCTGAAACGCACAATTCCTATAATTATAATGTTGTATAAAAACCGTATTGTTCCTGTAATATCTAGTTTATTAATAAATATTTAATTTCCTTATAAAATCTATAAAGTATTTTTATCAGGTTTTAAAAAAGGTACATTCAAAAAATCATAAATCTACTCATGTTCATAAACAATGCTCTAGAAAGCCCCCAGAAACCTATAAACAATTCAGTTTTATGGAAAGTATCAAACATTTGATTGACGGTTGCATATGTGAAAGATATTCGACTGTCCACAAATATTAATCAAACAATTCGGTAAGGGAGAATTTTAGATAGATTCTTAAATCTTGCCAACTTCAAAATGGACTATATTGTTTTGCTTCCTGCCTTATAAAACATGACATTAGTTTGATTTAAAAAAAAAATCGGAACAGTATATGAACTATTAATATTATTGAGCTTAGAGTTAATGAACTTCAATTTGTTGGTCTAATTTTATACACCTACCTATAGTGAAATTTTATCATCAAACTGTCAAATTATCTTGTGTAAATGTAGAAATAGTAGATGATACATTGTTAATATAATATATATCTAATAAAATCTAAATACTAATTTTTCATATTTATTGTATCATTCTTCATTACGTAATCCACGGTATAAGAAAAAAATAGAATGCCCTTTCTTACGAATTTTGTCTAGGTGCTTCGCTTTGGAATTGATTAGTGATTAAATATAATATATCTCATGTAAAATTGAAATCAATTTTCTCCATGAGAAAAAATCAAATATGAGAAAACTATCAATTCTTATTTGGATTGTTATTTTTGATTTTGACCCGGGTTATGCAACTCGCTATCTGCAGTGGGTATGGAGTATGATGTGTAAAGTATATACTAATATAACTTGCACTTCCCAAACTGGGAGCTCATGGATATCTGTGGGAGGCTGCGAATTTTTTTTGCTTGTAATTAATCGAAGGTTATTAGGAATATTTTGTTTTTTTTAAACTTGAATTATTGAGTTACGCGACATTGACTTCCGGAAATTTGCAGTTACGCTATTTTCAAGAAAAACACCGTAGTCGAAGTATAGATGAAATAATATTCAGAATATACACTACACGAGTTAAAAAAATAATCCTCTGAAGGATATTATATGATATTAGTATATGGCTAAGCTAAAAGAAATTATAATTCTGGGAAGGAAGTTACATAATATGTGAAATATTAAATATTTAAAATTAAATTAGAAAAAATAAAAGGAAGTTACAATACACGTGAAAAATTAAAAACGTTCCAACATCAATATAATTATGATACTTCAAATCCTGTTCCTATCCACCAATACAGGTGAGTTGTCTGTTGTTGAATTGTAATGTATTTCATGTATCAGTTATACAGTTTTAATGTATGATTTTATACATTGAATGTAATGTGTTGCAACTGTTTAAACACTCATCTGGAAGTCTGCAATGGAATTATCCGATTTAAATTATACTTCGGATAAAAAAAAATTCATTTAGTTTAAGTATTCAGAATTTGAACATCTTTTTCAAAAGAATTGTGGATGAATAGTAAGATTTTACTGTAGGCAAATAATCTGAAAAAATAACAGTTAAGTGTGTTTGAAATTTAAAAAATAAAACTATTTCCGCTGAATTTGAAAAATTTATTCACAGTGTCAACACAAAAATTCTACATAGAAATTATTATACTAATATAATATGTAAATGCGGCAATTCAAATTTTACTGTAATTACACTAAAATAATAATTTTTCAGCATTCAGTAAAAAGATCATCAACTAGGATAAAATTAGTAAATGCTCTAAATAGTCTAAACTAACCATTTTGTTTTAGTTATCTGGTTTTTTAGCTTCAATAGCAATTATTTTTTTTCTGGGATCGGTTTTATATGTTTTGACTACCGGGCCTCTGCCAGCTTTGTTAAACATCATCTCATCCAATTTTTGCCTGTCTTCCATATCTTTGGAGATCTTTAAATTTTCCCAAGAGTCTTTTGCTCCGGCCATAAAGCTTTTCTTGGGTTGGGACAGACTTTCTGGGGGGTGTGTGATCATTTTGGGTATCTTAAAATAGTCCCGCACCTTGGGAACCTTTAAAATTCCAACTTGCAGTAGCGATATAGTATTCGATGAGAACCAGTACATTAAAATAGCTCCAGGGAAATTGATTGTGAAAGGAATCATGAATACCGGTAGTGCTTTAAAGACATACTTCATCATTTGCATGTTAGGACCAGTCATACGAGCTCCATCAACACCAAGTTCGATCGTAAGGTATAAAGTGGCGCTAGTGAGTATGGGCAATAGGAAATAAGGGTCTGGAACTGTCAAATCTGTGAACCAGAATAAGCCGCCAGTGGACAAGCTTTCAACAGGGCAATTTGCCATACCTCTTAACCCCAAAAAGAAGGAGACAAAGAAAGGTACTTGTACAATTGGCGCAATCATATTTTTTAATGGATTTAGTTTTTTCTCCTTCATGAATGCCATCAACTCTTGGGCATATCTTGCCGAATCAAATTGATTTCCTGTCTGCCGAGCATTTGACATCTTCAATTGTAAATATTGAATTTGGGGTAAATTGTTGTTCATCAAAGCACTGTTTCTTTGCGCCATTATGACCAGTGGAAATACGATTATTCTTACGCATATAGTACCTATCATTATGGCACCCCACCAAGGTATGTCTAAGCCTATGTGTAAGTATTCTAGACAGTTTTGTACTAATCCGACTGGAGAATATCCACCTAATCCCATGCTCACTAGTGACGGTTCTCCATTAACAAGGTTTGTGGCCACTTCACTCAATGTATCGATGGGTAGAGGCGGTTCAGGAATATTTGGGAGAGACGCCGTCGATGTATTGTCAACAGCGGGCGAAACAAAACGTACTTCGGACTCCGATTTAGCTGACATCCACCTGACTTGGCACACCGCATATTTGTAATTACGTGATTTTCCATGAAGCAAATGGTAATTTCTTCTGACGGATAGCGACTGATTGACTGGCACAAATCTAACCTTAAATGTTTGAGGTATTCTTGCAGCCGCTGCTTGACAGTGTCTTCCTAGTACATTTAACATATCGGTAGTATAGTGAAACAATTCACCTATGTTGTGAAGGATAATACACTTCCAAATTAAAACATTTATCTGGTTTTATTTTCGGTGCAGTAGTTCGTACTGCCGAAACCAGTTGCCATAAAGTAAATATAGAACTATGAAAATAGCTGCCATAAAATAAAAATAGAATTATGAAAATAAAATGATACTGAATAATCTAATGAAAAGTTGTAAAAATTATATTTGAATATTTCTGCTGTATTTAAAATACAAATTTTTATTTAAATTTCAATATTTTCATTAAAAACCAATCTCTTTTAGTGAAAAAAAATACATGTCACTAACTCAATAAATTTCATAAATTTATTATTTTTATATTATTTTAATATTCTACAAGCTTGATTAAGTAATTGTATCAGAGATTTATTTAATTTACTAATATGTATGTGAGCTGGTTAAGTATACCCTTTAACATGTAAATACCGAAGTATATTAAGTAAATAATTTTATAAAAACACTAATTTATTGTGTATTATTTTAATGTAGCCTTTTATGAAAGCAGTTTATTCCAGAAATTATTTATTACGATTGTAATTATAATAAAATTATCTTACGTAGAGAAAAATTTCAGCAGCGTTTGTTTTTATTAATTATTTTTTTATTATCACGGGAGACTGGAAGATCACTTTTGCATTTAACTATGCTATATTTGAACTATATGCTCAAAAAAAAAAAAAAAATGATGTCATCTATTCCACTTACTTACATATATTTTTTGTAGCAACTCGTAAATTATTTTTTTCAGATCAATTTTAAATTTCTTTCAAAAATTTAAAAATAACATATAACTACAAGTGGACCTGAACTTTTGCACATAATTTGTTACTGAAAATTTGTGTGAATATTGAAGGTTCTAAAGTAGAGAGATGTAAAAATAAATCTATTTTAAAATTTTTATTTATTAATATATAAAACATAATTAAGTTAACAAGGCATGCTTAAATACTTTTAGGCGTTTTCTTTAATAACCTGCAAAAAATTAGTTTGTTGGATACCACCCTTTTTTCTTTTTTTAATAAACAAACTGAGTCTGAGCATTGTCTATAATTAATAATGTTTAAAATTGTTTATTTTTATCTTTCCAATATTACACAAAATGAAAAGTGAACCTATCTTTAAATATTAATGCTGTAGCCCACGGTTTTTTATTTGATTTCTAAATAAGTGGAAGATATTCTTTATCCTTCCCTTTAACACATTCCCTGCGACATTTATTTATAGCATAGTGTATTGACGCCCCAGGGGCGTCTTTAGCAGCGAACGTGTTAAGCAATGTCAATAGATTTTTAAAGGTTCATGTCTAATCCATGTCTTTTGATAGAAATATATGATTAGGTATTCTTTCCAAAATAAATCCGTCTCGTCGACATTCATTATTTTGCTTAGAGAATATTTTCCATCGACAATAATTTGGACTATGGAAATCTAGTATCTACAATAATCTTTGAAAAATTTGAGTTTTTGAGAATGTGCAAAATACCAAATTGTAGGAATGTAGGAAGTGTGAAATTCGAGGTCCAATGCTACTCAAATATCTTGAACGTCCCTAGAAAATTAAAAGCTTCTCGTTTTATTAATTTATTAATTTTTTCTAGCTAGCGCCCACTAAATACCTGAACGCCAGCAAACACCCAATATCTCTAGACCACCAAAACGTCCCCTAAATACTTCTGAATCCACTACCTATGAGTTAAGGTCATCAAGCAACATGAAACAAATCGGTGTCTAAAAAAAATTAAAAGTGGCTTAAGCATTGACAAACATTAAGCATATAGTTATAATTAGATGTAATGGGTAAAAACTTTATTGCTTAGAAAACGATAAATAGATATCTTAATGTTTTCATTGACATAAATAATTGAATTACATTTGATTGCAAATTCTTGAAGATGAAAATACTGCCCTGCTAAGTAAAAACACAATTTCATGCGTGTAATTCCCTATCTAGATATTGCGTTTTTACTTAATACAGCAGTGCATAGAGCGTAAAATATTATCTGGTTTATTATGAATTAAAATCGCCAGTTAATTTTTTACTGAAAATTTTATACGTCAATAAAATTTGTATCATGTGTGGACTAAACATGCATCACTTTTGTAACAAGTAACTAATTCTATCTTCATAAGGCAAGAATTTTTCTAGAAGGCTTGAGATATAGAGATAATTTTTTGTTTGTTTTTTCTGTAAAGCGATTCTCCTTCTTAATAATCTTAACATTACTTTCTTATTCCACATCTTTTGTGCTTAGGATTGATTTAGACGAGTTGAAAATAATATAAAAATTAAAATATATTAATAAAATATCCAGTATGTGTTTCCATTTTATTTGCTCATTTTGGACATAGATATATTTACATTTATTTCATTTTGTCATTGAATACATACATTATATAATAAAACTTATTTACAAAAATAATATTTTTCACAAAAATAATAAGACAACATCACTTCATTCTCATTATATCTATATTATTTACAAAATTAAAATATTGAAAAATATGTGGAATGACGTCTTCTTATGAGTACCCAATTACTTATTCTACTTTTATATAGTCTGGTTTATATATTACAATATTTATATGTAATTGAAGAAGTTTCATTATTTAACATAGTGAAGTGTCACGTAAGCATGATGATGTTAAAGATGTAAAAATGATTCCCTGTTCTCTATCGTCCTATTTATTTTTCTTTCAAACGGTTGTTTATTATTGGAGTATTGATAATTTCATGATATAACTATTTTTTTTAATAGAGAGCTGTTATTACACTCACTAAATATCAAATCTTTCAGAATTATGTCATGTCGTATTTTGATATGTATTTGTGATTATAACAATTTCTTTATCCCTAATTCTAATAAACTGTTCATAATAAATATTCCTTGTGATTAAAAAAAAAAATCTTTTGGAAAATACTATTGTTGCCAGCTACAAAAATTTATTTAATGTATTTTTATAATTTAAAACTGAAGTATTTAATCTAATGAAGATACAATGAAGATCAATAGTTTTTTGAAATCGTTGCAAATGTATTTTTCATAAAATTAATTTGAATTGGTTAACTTTGTACACCATATTATACTATAGTTTTATGCCTAATATAATGTAAAAAAAATATTTACATACATACAGCTTAAACATAAGCACAATATTCCTAAGTTATTCAGTAATTAAGTTATCCATTTACGACATGATTGTAAATGGTATTTCATGACATAAATTTTAAACTGATTTGTAAAATTATGTTAAATTTCCACTGTGGATAAAATATTTTTATAATAAATATTGCAAGAAATCATAATATAGATCGAAAATAACAATTCAAATAAAGGCTTCCAAATTTGAATAACATACAGTAAAACCTCGATAAAACAGGCCTCCATATAACGGACTTCAGTTATAGTGAACAAAATGTATGTAAAGAATTACTTCTTTAGTCAAGCGCAAATATCTAGAAATGGTTAGAAAAAATTATTTGATGGCCAAAAGGCAGACATAGATTATTTAGAAGGGTTAGAAATTCCTGATTTCTGTAAAATAATACTGAATAATGCTGGAGAAGAAGTAGCTGAAGAAAAAGTTTTACAGTGATTAGAAGTAGATGATGAGTATCACATCATAACTAGTAGTGAAAAAGCAGATGAAGTTATTGGGTTGGAAAAGTTAATAACATTTTCGTAGTTTTAAACAGCTTAGAAGTATAAAAGTAAAGGATAATTTGAAAGTAAAAATAAATCTTGATTTTTTCTTGAGTCTAATAATAATACTATTATTATAATGTATTCATAAAACCGAGTTTTGACTTTAACAGACACTCCCTTATGAGTATGAGTCTGTTATATTGAAGATCTACTGCAGTTTTTATTTTAAAACAAATTTTCATCAAGCGCCATCTGTTAATTGGATTAATTTATTTCAATATCACTTTACTGACGTTTGAATAAACATGTGCAGTAATTTAAACGGTAATATAAGTTTCATTGATGTGAAATATTATATTATTAGCAACTAATGAAATAAGTAATATGTATATATATAGTCAAACTTGTTTTTATACGCTCTTTCATCTTCTGTACAAAAACATGTTTAAGTGTAAATGTATTTATAGTAGAGTTGAAAATGAAAAGCTCTAAATGAATTGATATTTTCAATTTAGCTGAAAAAGAAATACCTAAATAATAGCATAACTTACTGGTAATGTATGAAAAATTTCACTAGCAAAAGAACTTGTTGAAAAATAGCATTTTTTGAAAAAATTAAGAAGCTTTGTTCGCAATAAGGAGATAAGAGAATGGACCATGCAGTGACTCATTACAA
>JAGVSQ010009857.1:0-10386 GCA_022683975.1 Rhyacophila evoluta
TTTAACAAAAATATATATTTATAAGAAATTACATGGATCTTGTCGGGACCACAGTGTTATTTCATACTAACCGATTTTCACATTAAGCGTTTTCATGTCAAAGGATTACTACTGTATAAATAAATTGTTCGATACTAGTGACAAATGAAAAACATCAGTAAAATATAAGTTTTATATTATCTTCGGGGAATTTAATCATACATTGTTATATTCACATTCTTGTATGAAATATACACGTACACTGTACACGTGCAAATATGAAAAAAATCCTTTGTTGTCACAAATATTTACGACAAAAGAAATATGAAATTAAAAAAAAATGAGTACTGCTTGGCAGAAAAAAACTGGCTGAGCAATTTTACGTTTATTGTTTATATAATTGATTTCGGAATAAAATATATACTTTAATCAAAAATAACCACAATAAACAATAAAGAACATTAAAACTTTCTTTGTAATTTTTTTTATATCGATTTTAATTAATTGAAATATTAAAAAAAACATTACAAAGAGTCACTGATTGTATTTTGTTATTATTATACAAAGTTTGTTCCGCAAGTGGAGCGTATAGATTTACACAATGTGAATATATCCACTCCGAAAGTGGAGTATATGGATATTCTGAAAAATATTCTGTCAAGACATTGGCAAGATAATAGACCTCAGGTTAATCTATAGATAACTTTGAAAAACACTGTGAATATAAGGCTGGGGGTTCGATAGATGCTGCGGTGACAAAGCGACGGCGGTAAAACGACGGCAATAGAGGTGCAAAATAGCTGTAAATAGGTGCGTGGGCAAGTGAGCAAGTGTTGTGACGACTACGTGTTGTCGCGCTGCAGAACTTGGTCATTTTCTCATTCGCCTATCCATAGCTTTTTTGCATTTCTGTTGCCGTCGCTTCGCCGCCGTCGAGGCCGCTTAAGGATTATATATAAAGACAATAAATCATTATTTTTTCAAATAAATGTTGTTTTAAGAAAGTTGTTGATAAAATATGCGATTTAGGATAAATATACTTAAGTATTTCTCGGTAGAGTAGAGGTTAGCGTGCGCGCCTTGCATCCGAGAAATGCAGGTTCAATTCTCATATCTGCTGATTTTTTTAGATCTGAAAATGCAGGACTGGATACCCATTAAGTTGAGCTATTCTTTGACAACTAATTCTCGCGAAAACTAATCGGTCCAGACACGTCTTCACACAGCGGAGATATTCACACTATTTAGACATATATGCTCCACTTTCAGAGCGGTTATTATTGAGAAAAAAGTAGATTGTATTATTTTGTAATAAATTGTATTCAATACTACGTTTTCATACCTTCTGCTTAATGACATCAGCTGGTTTTTGCTCTAAAATTTATATCTGTCAAAGTGATCACATTAAGTGGTACTACGGTAGATTAATTTAATGCACATCAAGATGGTATAAAGGGCTATTTTTAGTTATAATATCACTGTACTCATAGATCAGATTACATGTAATAATTTTGTGCCAACTAAAAATAGAAACACACGAACACCGCTATTTATAACCTTTATTTGGATCTTATATAACAGAATGCATCCCGAACACTACACCTTTATTGCCATTTATTTACGGTGAATGAAGCCTTTTTATCTTTAGTAGCCTCCGTGGGTTAATGGCCAATAACTCAAGTGAGGCTACGGCGTAGTGTAGATTATCTACGCTTGAAACGAACATCGTAGAACCATAACACCATTAACCGTATAGGACATTTTTATTTCACAGTAATATTATATGATATTGCATTTTTCTTTAATGTAGCTTTTAATAGAGCTTTCAAAATAAAAGCCTGGTCGTCACATATATAAAACCAGCTGACGAATAACTACATTTTCTAGCGATTTGTTGTTATTTTAACCAAGTAAAAACGTGCTTAAATTTACTTGGAATGCAATTTTTATAATCTCCATTTTTTGTATAATAGACGCGTATACAATATAATTCTTCTTCTTCTTAAGTGGAGCATATGGATCTACACAAAGTGAAGATATCCATTCCGAAAGTGGAGTATATGTATCACCGCAATGTAAAGGCGTCTTGACAGATTATTTTTCACGAGAGTGAGTTGTTTGTCGGACAATTGCTCAACCCAATGGGCATCTAATCCTGCACTTTTGTGTATTTTTTTTATCTGACAGATGGGGAATCGAATTCGCATTGCTAGGCGCGCACGCTACCGGGGAGACAATCTAAGAAACGTTTTAAATCTTCATATTCATATACAATGAGTGAAAGCAATACTGGATTCCATTGCTTTTAAAAAGATTTCGACGTCATACGAGCGTGATGATCTCTTCACATAAATTTCTTGACAAATAAGTCTCCATTTTTTTTCAATTAGCTGATTTTTCTTTTAACTTCAGTACACTTAAGTGCGTGGCAACCCAAGTCGCTTAATAGGTAATTAACATTTACTCCCGGGACATTCCCGTCGAATAAAGTACCGTTATCAATTCGCCATTGAATGAATGCATCCCCCATTGCTCTAATTATGGAAATTTCTTAATCATTACTTTACTTTTGATAGTCTTACGTATTAAAAAAACGTCTGAAAACAGTTTAAAGGAGTGTATATATCATAAAAGATATTCATTTTCATTAATATCAAACTATTTTTGTATAACAGCCTATGCTTGGAGGCAGCAGACGATTGGCATTGACCGGAGCAAGTGAAGCTGGTCTTGACGTGGAGTACTACCGCCTGAGGAGCTTCAGCATCACAGCGCACGGAGTGAACAACCTTGGAGACTCAGTCAGGAGCCGAAGTATCAGTTCCGTCACCAGCTCTGGATCTACCGCCAGTAAAAGAGATCGACTCGATAGGTAAGCAAATCAAGTAATTATGTTTCACCAAATATACCGATTGCAATGACTTTTAATGTATTCAACAGAAATATTTATCAATTCTAACAAAAATATAATAATTATTTCGTATTAAATTTGAGACCGGTACGTATGTGTATCTGATGACGTTGGTGTGTGTGTAACGGGAGCGTCCATCAGTCATTCGAATAATGTCATCAAGTCTCAGAGGGGACAAGAATGAGTTTACATAGCGGCCATACAGTATTCAGTCAGTAAAGGATATCTGTCTGGAAATGTAGCGTCATTTGTTTACGCCACTATTTTTAGTTCATATGATTTGATTTTTGATCTGACTTTTTTAAAAGTCCATCAGGGTTATTCAGGAAATAGTTCATCTCGCATTGGTATAAAAATCAATGCAAAAAATACAAAAGTTTTAGATACCTAGGGGTACACATTACAGGAGAAAGCACTTTGCAAAATGAGCTCGTTATCTGAATAGGAGTAGCTGGAGCAACCTTCAATTCCATGCGCAATGTCTGGGACTCCAAGCTGAACACGGTAAAAACCGCCAGTTCAATACAAAATTATAAAATTGTATACATTGTGATTTTCGAAAAAAGATATTTAAAAAAAGTGAGGTTACGTCTTTTTCTTTTTCTACGGTCAATATAGAAAATACACCGCAACCAGCAACCCATAACATCCGTTGACCGACGTATCACACACAAGTTACGAGAATAACATAAAGGCGAATTCTATGGAATATAATAAAACTCCATAACTTGAAATGAATGGTGGATTCGCTTATTTTTAAATCACATGGACACATCTCTAAACATTCAACATAGCTATCCTTCCACTTATTGTCTGCACCAGCAGATACTTCCCAAACTGTGAGTTGTTAAATTTTTTGTTCACTGAATTCAAGTCATTAAATAATATTTTGAATTTCTTGTGTATTTTTTACATTTAAAATAATTCTTCTGATGCTACGGGCTATTATGTTGTTGCGGCAAGAAAAAAAATGTGAAACACTAGTCCACACCATGAATTGTAGAAATTATAGAAATAAAACAAGTTTTATTGTTATAATTATCATCTGCTTCCTTCACTTACCTGGGATGTTCTCGAATCATATACATTAATACTGCACTTTATCGTTCCCCGTGGTTCAGTGTGTATATATATATATATATATGAGTCCCGAAGTTGCACTGAATATCTACACACTTTCAATGTGTATTCACACTGCAGAGATTGACAAGCTAGACTTCAAAGCAAAAATGGCAGTTTACTTTTAATCAGGCACCATAAATCTATAGAATTAAATATTCTTTAAAGCAATGTTAAAATATTTTTCCCCACATAATATGTACATGCATAAATAAATCAAACCTAATAGAACTTTTTTCAATTTTATTTATTTCAAAGAAAAATTTGACATAATAAAATTACAATATTATGACATACCCAAAGTAATTTCAAAATAATTTTATTTGAAGATAATTCGTAAAACAGTCCTTAGCAGTTTACCTAAATCTATTATTATTTAATATTTACTGTAAATACCAAAAATCATTAAATCGGACAAAACTTATTTCACTATCCAATTCAATTTACAGTGATATTAAATAATATGTATTTTGACTATAATATTTATGATATACCGCAGTAAATTTATTTGGCATATTTGCAGTCTAACGAGAAACATGTTAAATAATGTAGTATTGTGCGGTTTTAATCAGTCCAAATCCATATGGAAACACCACACGATTCCCAAATACAAATACAAACTCCCCCATTGTACAATCAAATGGATACATTTAACTCACTGAATATTTCAAAGAATATGTTAAAAATTATAATTTATCCGCTAGAGACCCAGCCATGTAGATAATTAATTACAAAAAATATTTATTTCATAATTTAGATCGATGATAAATTTCAACAATATTCAAAAACAATAATAAACTGTCAAATTCAGCTATAGTGAATACTGAAATTTCGGAAAAATTTATATTTGTTTATAACGAAATTTTAGTATAACAAAATAAAATGGGTGGTACCACATGTTTCGTTATAATGGGATTTAACTGTATAAGGTCACTGATCAAAATGAAAGTTTTCTTCACAAAACGATTGATAAGCACAAATTGATTTTAATACTATTTAAATATGTTATATATATATATATATATATAAAACAACGCCCATTCAATGTAAAATATACAATATTTTATAAATGCAACATAAAAAACTACTAAGAAATCATTTGACAGGTATATAGAGACCAAATAATAAAAGTAATGTACAACATAAGTAGCAAAGAGTATTTTTAACAACTGCCCAAGATTGATTTACATATAACAATATTTTTAACATTTTAAAAGTTTCACTAAACTCACAGTTGAAGAACCATATTTATATTATACATTAGCATTCTTAAATTAGAAAAAAGTTCACAACGAGGAGCACCTTAAGTTTTTAAATCCTAAAAACATTGCAAATCTCATATTATGCGTTTTTAATTAAATATAATATTATTATGTAATGATTACTTCATGATATCGATCCGTTTTCGGCAAAAGATCGTAAGCGTAAAACTATATATCGCTTACAATGTGTTGTCTACTTTGAACTGAAAATCGCCAAATTGGCACTTACGATCTTTTGCCGAAAACCATTCAATGTAACGCAGCTTTGAATTATTTCTGACATTTTCTTTAATGCCACATTTTGAAACACATCAAAAATTGTAATTATTCCAATTTTATTCCATTAAACATATTGTCACCATTCAACAAATCACCAAACCACAAACCAAACAAGTTGAGATATCACAAAAAATTTAGAGATGGAGGATAAATCAGATTTTAACGTTTGGATTCAAGCAACGTTTTACTAACTCATGTACCGTGATTACTTTTTCGTGTTAAAGAACATAGTTTTACGCTCAACTCAAAACTGCCTTTTTCAGGGTTGGTGACTTTTGCCTGAATGGAGACGATGTCTTTAGTGTTTTGCTGTAATGTTTCCACAGCACCAAGGTCTTACATAAAACCATGGATAACTATTTTGAAACTGATATCTTTCATAGAATAATGTATAGGATTAACCATTATTATAAACCTATGAAAAAATACTGGGAAATGGCCATTATATGCTTAAATGCCTTTGTTAAATTGAACTTAATATTTGTGCTTATCCCTTACAAAAATATAATTATTAAAGTATAGCACCACAGGTATTTGTACTGAAGTATAATGATACAAATAAATTGTGTGATTTTTATAACAAAATAATTATAGAATTAGTCAGATATAGTTTAATACATAATAAGACATACAGTGTATTATATTTCCAAAATATATTTATTTCAATTAGTATAAACAAATAACTAATTGAAATACAAAAATTAATAATGCAAAGTTGTATTAACAGAAATCTTATACCTATCACGACATGAGATATATTTACAGTAAAATAAAACTTTGTTAAATGAAATTTGCTGTATGCTTGTAATTTTTAATAATTCATAATCCATATTTACGATGAGTAAATAAAATATTTGTATGTAGGATAGAATTCATTTGAAAATGTTGATAACTCTGAATTCAGTAAGTTTTTGGTGTAACATAGTGCACAGTAAAGAGTGGTTGAAGTTTGAACATGAAAGCAACGATCAGAGCTGTTTTAGTACCAACAGATTGATAAAACAAGCAATTCGTCGATAATGCAAATTGAACAACTTTTCATGTTATTCAAAATAAATGAAGAATTTCATTGTTCATACATCTTAAATATTGCAATTTCGAATAAGCAAGTTTTACTGAGTCATTGTGTAAAAGGTTATTATTTATATGAAAAAATGAGTAAATTTTTGGAAAATACATATTATAATTACATCTATTTTATTAGCTTTTCTTATTATTTCATCTTTTATGCTAATTTAGACTAAACTGGCACACAGTCTTGTTGCCTAAATTGTTTTGTGACACACTTTAAAAATGATGGTTTATAATTATTTCCATCTAATCTCCAAATTTCATATAATATATCACAGTAAAAAAGTAAATATTTTAATTTCTCAGTCTCAGGATAAAGTTTTCAAACAGGTAAACTGACATTGTTTTAATTAGGGGTATCCTAAATTTAGTTATTACTTTGTTATCATGCTGTATGCCTGACCAGTTAATGGATAAAATAATTAATAATTCTTCTAGACTTTTTTATTGGATGCAACTTATTTGCCTTAGCCACAACTATATGTCACCAGGACCAGAAGAACAACTTCAAAAGGCATCGACTAACATGCAACCCGTTAGCATCAAGCCATGACCAAAACCAAACTCACTCTCTTTTTAAAAACTAGAAAATTAAAGACATGAAAACACTCCCAGATAATAGGATCAGCATATGTGTAAATAATTAGTGTTTCATAACGGCTGAGTTTAGAGGCAAAACATGGATTACTTTAGCAACAGATATTGAAAATTATCAGTGTGCCACAGAACAATGATTATACAACAATATTTAGACTGAAGAATCAGGTGTTTCGTTTTTAATACAAGCCATATCTCCATGTAGAAGAATGTCATTATTCTTGAAACTGAAAGGAAATGGTCCCTTCAGATAGTTGATACTGGTGGTGACTCTCTTTGGGGGAGGTCCTTCCCATGTTATGTTGAAGTTGCGCATAAAGTTGACAACGGCAACTTCAAGTTCAAGCTCCGCAAACCGTCTCCCAATGCAGGACCTGGCACCAAAGCCGAAGTGCATATGGGAGAAGGGATGGGACTTCTTGTAAGATATGTCGGTTGATGAATTTTCTCTCAGCCACCTCTCCGGCAGGAATTCATCAGCTCGGTGATATTGATCGTCGCGCACCGACAGATACATGTGTGGAAAGAGGACTTCAGTCTGCAATAAAAAATATTAGCACACAATGTACATATTAGTTTAACCCTTTACAAGCTCCAATGTTTTTGAAATCAGTATATTGAACTTTACTAAAGTGAAAAAAAATTTGGTCATAATTAAACAAAAACATTGGATAATGGACAATAGTATTCAATTTTTAAACAAATAAAACAAACTTACTCCTTTAGGTATTTGATATCCTGAAAGTACAGTGTCCTTTGTGAGTATCCTCATGGTGCCAGGGGTGACGGGGTAAAGCCTGGAAGCTTCTTTCATGACAGCTTTAAGATATGGCATGGAATTGAGATGCTCGGCTGTCAGTTTGGATGTCTTCTGAGGCAGCAAGGAGATGATTTCTCCACGTAGTATTTCTTGCTTTGAATGGTTGGTTGATAAGTAGTAGAGGATGTTCACCAGAGCAGTCGAGGTCTGTTAATAAATAAAGAGATACTTTGAATTGAATTCCAATTGAACCATTTATTAGCAAATCACTCAACCTATTGTATCTAGGTCTCGAATATAAAAACAATATTAATACAGCAACAGATTCAACCCAGTGACTTGCATTTCAAAACAATTCAAAAAAGCATACGAAATGCAGCAGATTCTCAATTTATCAGGGTGAAGTAACCATGATAAAAAAATTTCAAATCAAAAATTTTATTTCACAATATTTTTATCCATCTGGACAAGAGTGATATTCAATTCTGTACAATCACTATAAATACTCATATACTACTATAATTGATACAATCGTCAAATGCTTTCTTGAAAACTCACAGTATCGACTCCCGCCAAGAGCATATCCAAAGCCATTACAACGGCCACCTTGGTGTCAATCTCCAACAACTTCTCCAAAACGCTGGCCTCACCTTCCCGATTAGCCGATGTACCGTCTTCTTTTTCTTTACGAATCCTCTCAATCGCCTCATTTATATACTTTTGACTCATGCTATCAATGTCAAAGAATAATTTAGTGTTACAAAGGTGATATTTTGTTAATAGTTAAGGAAAAAATTGTCAAACATAGTAAAGATACGATAACAGATATAGTGAAAGAATGTAAAAAAAAAAATATTGGTTTCCATAGATACACAATAATACATATAGAAAGATCAAAAGTAAAACCTAAGAGTTTTCGTAAAATTCAAACTAATTATTTCTACAAATTTGTGCGAAAATAGGTAAGCATATAGTATTTATTGCAAATGTGTACGAAGAACTGCAAGATTTTATTTTATTTTGGTTTTTTTGTTCTCTTTCTAACATAAGGATTGTTTCATTATTAGCATTGTGAGTGTCTAAATTACCTTCACTTTTTATTATAATTACAGGAGAAGATTAACAATAACAGAAAGTATAAATTAATAAATATTGTTTTACTCACTTAAGCTGATCATTATAGGCTTCCATGGTTCGTCTATAAGTTGGAGTTGAAATATATTTCCAAAGACTCGGTTGAAAATCAAGTTTACCTCCCAGTGTAAAGATATCTTCGGCAATAGACACCATTTTTCTTGGAGTAGAGTCTGGTGGTAGATCGTCAGAAAGACATCCGAGTCTGGTGTCGAGGGCTAAAGCAGCAATGCTCTCAAGTGACCATTTGTTGATTTCGTGTATTATGTCTGTCGGTATTTTATTATCTGGTGTTCGCATTCGCTTTATTCTAAAAGAGAAATACAGAAAATAAATACAAAAGTTTGCAACAAAGCTACGTGGATCGACAACGATATTGGTATTTCGGATTTCGAAACTTGTTATTTAGAAATGACGCAGAGTCAAGCTAGGACATAACAAAGACCAGGGGAGATTACAGGAGAGTGTAAAAACTAATTATTTTTACAATTATTTTGATAAAAAAAAACACAATTGAAACATTTGATTTGATTTTATTTGTAGAGCAGCTTACGGATGACGTACTTTTGATAGATATGAATACAAAATAGAAGAATTATATATTTTGCAGTGTAGATCTCAGATCTGAATGAAGTTGCCAAATTTTCTTGGGATGTTTTTTCCATATATTTAAATGACTTTGAGTTGTCAAATTAATACAGGACATGCATATAGCATGGAGCAACAATATGGTATTATTAAGTCATTTTCGGCAAAAAGTGGATGTATAAACTTTCCCGATTAAAAATATACATTTATTTAATTTAGAGTGAACATTTGACATTATCGATTAGACTTAATAACTTAATATCGAACACAATCGATGCATTGATCAAAATTTAAAAAATACAGCTGAATTTTTTTTTAAGTAAACTTCCATTACGTTAGGTTATATGATGAAATCATAAGACAGTATGCCACTTTTCTGTATAGAAAAACAAAACGGGTGATCACTCATTATAATGGAATTTGACTTTATATGAAAATACATGTAAATCAAAGCTATGACATTTTTTTTAATGTTAGAGTTGCAATTTCAATGTAATACATTAGAGCTGGATAAAACCATAATCGACTGTAATTTTTATTGGATTTCCACACATTTGCATTTAAAACATTAACTTATAGAAAAATAGTGCGACTTAATTGAACGATTTTAAGTAATTAAACGAGTCCCTGCAATCCAGTAAATATCACACAAATGGTAACAAACAATATTTTCACACGACTTTTAA
>JAGVSQ010009858.1:0-13315 GCA_022683975.1 Rhyacophila evoluta
TTCGTCATAACTGTATGTATATCGTGTTGTTAACGTATTAAACTTGTAATTTGTAGTGTTACAACATGCAATAAATAAATAAATCTCAGAAATGTGAATACATGTCTCGACTACTGTATATTACTTTTCACGAGAATCGCTGGTCAGATAATTGATCGACCCGATGGGCATCCAATTTTTCGTTTTTAGATTTTTAAAATATCCGGCAGACGTGAGAATCGCACTCGCATTTCCTAGTTTACCAGGCTCACACAACAGCCCTTAAGTTACCAAAGAGACTGCTGAATTTTCTGCCAGATAAAACATTTCCAAACTGGTTCCATTTTGCTCAATCTAAACTCATTCGTTGCGCTACGGAGTTCTATTAAATTGAACTATGTATTTCATTACCACTTGATAACTAGATTTATTTAGAGATTATTATGTATTTTACCCGTTTCAAGTTGAGACTCACAACAAATTATTTAATGTTGTACACTCTTGTATATTTTCTTATAAAACAATATTTATCCAAAAAAATATATTTTAAAATAGATTAAAAACTATATAATTTGCAATTGGATGCTAACTTCTAGATTTAATATTGAAATAACCATCAAAATGCTGTGTTCATCCCGAAGTTTAAATTTGATTTTACTTTCTTTCACTTTTCTTCAAATCAGCTGGACACCTAATCACTAAGTAGTGTACATCGGAGAAACAGAATAGTGGCATGATCTGGTGATATTGGCTGTAAGCCGAGAATTGTGCAAATTTGATTAGGTAGCGAATATGATAGGAAAATTTTTCTCTTATTCCTAATAATGTAATATTGTATTTGAGTGACTTTATAAGCTTCGATTTCTGATGGAAATAGTCGATTCATAAAAATTCTCGATTAAGAAACACACGATGAGAATCTGTAATTAAAGGAATGTTATGTAAGTATATAAATGCTAAAATTTACGGCTGATTGTAAAATTTGCATATATATAGATTTATATACAACCAACCCCATTCGTTTAATTGACATGTTAAGACATCATTAAAAAAATTATGCGCTCTCTATGACTGGCTGCAAGATTCGACGAAGAAAATATTTTTTTTCATACTATCTTCGCTCCCAATGTGAAGCATATCGATCTACACAGTGTGAAGATATTCACTCCGAAAGTAGAGTATATGCATCTCTGTGTTATGAAAATGTATTGACAGATTATTTTTCATGAGAATTGTTTGCCATACAATTGCTCAACCCAATGGACATCCAGTCCTACACTTTTGCATTTTTTTAAATCCGACAGATGGGGAATCGAACCCACATGCCACCAATTCACTACCGGGGAGACTATAGCTTATTTATTTATAGAGTATAATTCAGATGGTGAAATAATTTTTATATTCTTGGTTTTTTATTATCATTTAGCAGTACATATCGGAATCGCTACGATCTTTTCATTTTTATTGTTTGTAGCGATTGGAAAGCTGAATAATTTCAAACACATTTTATATTTTCATTGTAATTCGTCGGTGTTGAGGTGGATAGAAAATAAAATAACATTTTTGAAACATATGTTTTATTTTAGTGGAGAATATAATAAGTGATAAAATCAATATTATCTATATGGAAAATCAAACAACCCCGAGTTATTTCAATTTTCAATGTTCTCATTTTTTTTTATAAAATAATTTCAAATGTTAGCTATCAAAATAATCGATATCACAAATACATTTTTCATAGAAAATAAACAATTAATATTGAAACAAATGGAACTAAATTTAAATAAATCCTTGGCACAGATATTATTACATATATATATATATATGGATACGTCCTATGATTTGTATTGGAAAGAATTCCAAACTACTTAATAATACATATGTGTCATCTGATTTTATAATGATTTTTAATACATGAATTCACAGTATGTCTCTCTGTATGAACAATCAATTATTATGTTGCAAGGTGTGTTGAGCATACAATATTGATGTTTTTCTTTCTACAATACGGTGCAATTTATAATATACAGGTATGAAACACTGACGAAACTAAAAAAATGGTCTCTAATTAATAAATAAAAAACGTCATATTATAGTAATGCGAATAATACTGAAATTTAAAGTAGTCATTTATATTTCTTAATAGAAAAAAGATTGTATATGTACATCGTAAAAAGAATCAACGGGCGAAATAATTAAAAAATATAACATCATTCGATGTGATTATCAAGGCGGTGTTCATACGGCTTCGCTCAATTTCATTTGTTCTGTATGAATTTAATAGATGCTTTCGATTCGACTTGAAACTGGGAACGGTGACAACAAATTCGTTTGGCACTATCATTCGTATAATATAAAATCAATAAAAAATGCAACAATACAATATTACGTGTGTCTACTTTAATTACAAATCGTGCTTATTTCTTTCCGAGCCAATACATTAAAATCTCCAATAAGGTTTTGTCTAATTTTTCGTGTTTACATAATATAAAGTTGATAGTCAGAAATTTGTTTTTTTTTTTTTATCAATTTGGCACACAATTTCACCGCCCGCTTTCAAGTTTGAATCTTTAACATAATATGACGAGAAACCATGATTTATTTGTTTCAGTAATAAATTGAATAAATTCTTAAAATTATAATATAAATGCCAATTATTAAAACGTGTATTTTTTCATAAAAAAGTTTGCTCAATTGTAAATGAGAAAATGGTATTTCCTATAAATTACTTTAAATTTTTTGTTTGACCGTGAACATATGTTATTGGTGTTTAATAATGACACCAATAAATGAATCGAGTAAATTAAATATTAATATAAAAAAAGAAACAATATGACACAATGATTAGAGAAAAAAATGTGCATTGGTTGTGCTTACAATTAGTTTAGAAATACAAATAAATGTTCAAGTGAGTCGTTTTATTGATTTAAATTTCATAACCGTTTAAATTTATTTATGTTCTCATTATATAAACTTTATAACAATATTAGTTGTGACCTGCCCACTGTTTAGTCCCTTTTTAAGTGTGACAGCTGCAGTTCCTAATAATTATAAATAATTATATTATTACTTAGTTTACAATTCATATTATTCTAAAACTAGTTGCTAAATCCATGGTATGTAGCGGATTACACACCTATTTAATTAAGTATTTGAGCTGGTTTGTGATAAGTTTTTCACAATAACAAATTTAAATACAGGTGTTATTATTAATTATTTACCTCTACGATTTTTTTGTAGAAGATTACAAGATTTTTGGTGTTTTATAATAGTTTTTTATATTCGTTAATATCTGACAATTATTTGTGAATATGTTCAAATAACAGCCGAAATAAATATCTTTCAGCGAGTGCTATTTAATTTTAACAGGTAATTAATGTTATTATTTTCATAAGAAAAACCAGAGGTACAATCCCACCATTCCGTTGCATTCATTTTGCAAACAGTATGTATTGAAGATGCTCAGAAGAATGTGAAAATACATTGAGCTTCATTCAACATTAAAATGAGGCGTATGAAGTATACTGTAATGAATTCTATTAAAATTTCAAATATCCGAAAAATTCAAAACTAGATTGTCAAAAACAAATGAAATTTGCAATTTTTAAAATTTCGAAATGACATCTACAATGTTCCATTACACTGTAATTGTCTTTGATTTTTTTTATTTTGAATTAATTTTCACACATGGCAACATCGAGTGTACCGGAATGGCATTATTGTACCTAATCAGATAAAATAGTACGCAATAAGTTTTGGAATGATGGTTGAAATTAAATATAATTTATTGAGCCGCGTTATATTGATGTTAAATATATCCGCAACAAAAAATATAATACATTATCTTAAATACATAAAAACGCATTCTTAAGTGTATATTTCATCATAATTTTTGGATTGTATATTAGCACGTTTTTAACGCTGTTTTGTAATAAATGTAATAAATTCTATTTGTATAATTTAAACTAAATCATTTCAAATATTAAATCTGAAACCAAAGCCCAAATAAATGGACTATAACACGGAATCCTTATGCAACAGCGCAGGAATCGCGAGAAGAAAATTCATTTATTTGCGGTCTGGCTTGAAATTCGGTTTTAGAAATGAATTCGCGAAATATCTTTGTCACGCCAAGGTGTATAAAATTAAATATTCTCTTCAAAGCTTTCTGGTTTAGTTGCATAGCATGACAAGAATCGATAAATCACAATAACATCATGAATTCGCGATTCAGCATTTTCCCGGATGAGAAAAGACAAACCCTCATTTTTTACAGAATAAGTAAAAATGTGAAGATGAATATATTAATATGAAAAAGAATATATTTAGAAAGCTGTCTTTCTAAAAATAGCGATGATAATGATTGGAAACGTTATTGTTCGTATCACAAAAAGGAAAAATAAAGTTCACGTATGTTTGTCTGTTTAAAGAAATATCTTAACTGATCTAAATAAAGACTTGGAGTTGATTCTTATGGAGCCGGTGAAAGTCCATTAGCGGAATAGTTTGGTCCTTTAACTCCAAAGAGCACGTTCAGCGTAGTCGAGCGTTTGTGTGAAATGCTTGTCAGCAGTCAACTCTGAACACAGCATGTTTGCGCAACATCCTCATCCATTCGATTTATGTCAAATTAAAGAAATCAACCGTCAACGCAATATCCACGTAATACAACATAACACAGCAATTATTTACGAATGACGAATAATATTTCTAAAAAAAACTCCATCCGTCCTACGTATTTTTTTAATAATAAGGAAGAATAATTACATCTAAAAGAAAAGCGTCAATATACTAAGTCAAACCCGTGAGTCATTCATTTTTGTCATATTATTTATTGAGAAAGTCTTTTTGTGTTTTATCGACTGTCAAGTTAGCCTCCATCTTTATTTTAAAATTATTACTCATATGTACTTTATTTTGAGTTATTTAATTATCTAAATATAGATTTCTCGAATAGTTATAATAATATGCAGATAAAAATATAATAGTCTTACAGTAAAAAACGATAAATAAATGTAAAGATTTCAAATGAAAATTAAATTCAAACGTGTATTAAAAATAATAACAATACGGTGAGTATATTATTTGAATAAAATTTATAATAACGTTGCTTAGTGCAGATCTTTGGCATCGAAAATGAGTGAATAATATTTCGAATTAAAATGTATCTCTACGTATCTACTCCAAAGTGAATCGATTTAAAATGTCTAAGTTTTAATTTTAATGAATCCGTACTCATGAATAATGTTATGAGCGAAGGAACAACTATCGAGAGAATTTTAATAATCAATAATTTTGAGTCAAGAGATAAACCTAGTGTAGAATTAGTATATGAAAACATTACCGTGGTTGAGTATGTCACTATATCGATTCAAATAAACAAAAAAAATATGTGTATACACATGTGAAGAATAAGTCATAAAAAAAACTATATCGTACGATATAAATGTACACCATTATAATTTTGGAACTGTCATGGAGTATCCACTACGGTAAATAGACAATACGATTTGGTATTTTGATTAAAACGTAATATATAGATATCTATAAATAGTCAATAACTACAATAGACTTGATATTCAACTTGCCAAGTAATAAAGGATTACCAAGAAACAAAATATAACTTTAAAAATTCAATATATTGCATATTTTTGGAACGTCGTAAAAGCTGTGGCTGTCAAATGATCAGATTGAAACAGCTATAAAATTTTACTATCTGTACTTGGCGATTACTGAAATAATTAACAATTTAAAATGTATATTTAGTATAATACAATAAATTAATTATATTTTGGTAAATTTTAATTGACTATTGATCAATTAAAATAATGTGTAAAGTGAATTTTTCTTTCGGCTGTTTTTGCAAAAAAAAAAACGATAAATTTTTGAATTTAGTTTCAAGAAAAATTGACTGAAAAACGTTTTCAATTAGATTTAGAATAAAGTTCAGCATTTGCTAAGATAAAGATAAAAATAACATTTTATTCCTAGCGGATGTTTTTGCGCAAGATTTGTATGAACAGATCAAAAAACACTTATATAATATGAAGTCAGTATAATATTGTATCTACAATGAATCTATGTGGTATTTATTTACTTAAACATATAATAAACTCTTTGGCAAAACTATGGGTACGCAGTACGAAGCTTGTGGTTGTGATACTATAAAATGTAAACTTTCTTTTTAACGATAAAAATTGTGAAATTGTGAAATGAATAACCATTTTATTTCCATGCAAATATCCATGTTATCAAATAGGAAAACGATAAAAACGTCACAACGCCTAAGTTACGCCAAAAATATGTATATTTAAATAATTTACAATTTAAACTCAATTTATATCTATCACAAGCTTCGTACACGTTACCGTCGCGGTATACGTCTGCATGTAAAAAGTTAAAAGACGTGGTAGATAGCAGCCAAAGAGTTTTAACAGAGTGTATTAAAACATATTTTAAAAACTATTTGGGAAACATTTTCCATAATAAAAATATGGATGACATATTATAATTATTTGAACGAGATAAATAAGAATCTGTTTCTCATTACAAATGTTTGTTTTTGATCACAATAATATATTTCTTTAAAATCAACAAGAATATGTATCGTATTGTATTAAAATAAATTTAATTCAACAAGAAAGTTGAAATATACTGAAAAATTTGTCACAAATACAGTTTTAAATATTGTGTATAAAATATCTGTTATTGCAAAATATATTTAAAAAATAATAATATAAAAAAATGAGCATGAAACTAAAAAAAATTGTACAATCCTCACAAACAATAATTGGCTGTGTTTTTGAATAAATTTTTAACAATAAGTTTTGGTAAATACGATAAGAAGTGATTGATGTTAATAGTTATAATTAAATAAAAATATTCGTCTATTTATCGCACGGCTTAAGATGTCATTTTTTCGAAATAGTATATTTATATATAATTGCATAATTAGACAGAAGAGAATGATGTAGGCCGGAGATATTTTTATGATGAAGTCAGTATGACGATGAAAAAACGGAAAAGGCAACTGAAATAAATTTGGGGTTTTTTGTGGTGAGTTAGTGATGGTCAGGTTCTAGGGACTTGCGACTAGCTGCCAGCTGCTGATTTGACCTTTGGCTCCGTGGCAAAGTGGTGGAAGTGGTTGACGCGGCGCTTTCGCCCATCATGTCTCGTGGTTTCCACACTGGTGAACCTACAACACACCAAACACCAAACTCTTTAGATCCTTTTGATTTTTATTGTTTATATTGCCAATTATTCAAAATAACAAGATTATTTCTTTATTAATCGTTACCCTTTCAATGGGGTACCATTAGATTTACCATGCGAGAGGGTAATGTTATTTTTAATTTACGCAGACACTGGTAATGTCTTTTGTATTATACCACTGGCAAAGAGTTGAATGTTTGTTGATATCTAAACTGCTCCTTTAATATATATATCCCCAAGAACATATTCATGACTTATTGACATCCGGCGGAGAACATTTACTTTCTTAATTGAATTTTGGGTTTGGAAGTTAATTATCCATAAGCCACGATTTCATGGTTATTTTTAATAGAAATACTTCGTGTTATAGACATGATTTGTTAAACCACACCTTTATCACAAAGTAACAAAACGTTAACAAAAATTTAGACTCTCCACGAGACATTTTTTTAGTGGGCGCGCCATTACATTAAATATAAATTTGAAACATCAGAAAATTATAGCCAGTACAACTTTTAATACCAATGTTTCTGTATATTTTCAATACGAAAAGTTATTGTTACAGTTTTTTATCTTAAGTTTTATTCATTGTTAAAAATATAATTAGAATCCAATAAGCCAAAATGCAGTGTTTGCGACTTTATTTTAAACGTAGTAATTAAAAACAAACACAAAGTAACTTTGTTCACAAGTTACAGAAATAGAAAATTGCATGTTAATATTTTATTTTATACAATTTTATTTATTAGAGGACGCTATGAGGATATAAAGGTATTATTTATGAATGTGTATTTACAAAACTTTGGTTCATGAACAGTGTGGGTCAACCAAAAGACATTCTGGGAAGGGGGTCATTTATCATATTTTATATATAATTTTTAAGCTATGCTATGTTGAAAAGTGTAAATATATTTTAACATGTAAATGGATATAATTAAATGTAAATTTTAACTATCTATTGACTTTTTAAAGCAGTAAAATCAGCAACGAAAAATGTTACCAAATATGAAAATATTGTTATTTTAAGTTGGGTCGGCTTAAAAATATTTGTGATACCCACCTGTGAGTAGAAATAGATGTTTTAGGATGAATTTTATAGCTAGATAATATTTTTTTAGTAGGAAGATTAAAGTGGAATGTATAAAAAGCAAAAAAAAAATATTTATATAAGCTTTGAATTTTATTTTTAACAAAAAAAAAACTAGCCATGCAAAAAAAGCTGAAAGACTATTCTTAGGTACTATAAATTTTAGTTAGTACATAGAAATATTTAGTTTTATATAAATATTGTACATGTAAAACAATCATTGACTAGCTAACACACTAATTTAAGAAAATAAATAACAAAAAGATAGTAATTCTGGTTAAAATCCATCATAAAATTGTGAATAATTGTAAAATGATAACAATTTAAATTTATTGGTATATTTTAACAGTATAAATAGGCATTATGTTAAAATTTCTAGTAAAAGTAAAATTAGAGTGTATCCTGATTTCACATTAACATTCATTACATCAATAAATTGTAAAATTTAACAAAAAAATATAATACAAATATTTAAAGGGTTATTTCACTGCTTCAAAATTCGAAGAAGAACCTTTTGAACAAGTATTTGTTATGTAAAATAACCATGTTTTTCAATGCATTTTTTTCCACTATTTTTTTGTTCTGGCTTAAATGATATATCGTCATCAATGTTGCAGGAACACGAAGTCGATTTTTGGATGTGAGTCACTTTTTAATGTATGGTTTTATTTTTGGTAATTTCATGTATCATTGGCATATTTTTGCATTAACACATAATTTTTACACATGACATGTTAGTACAAAAATGTGTTTATGATACGAGAAATTGCAAGATATAAAACATTACTTTACAAAGTGACTAAAATCCAAATACCAAGTTACGTGTTCTTGCAATATTGTTGACGATATAGGTCTCCTGTACAAAAATACTTGTTTAAAATCTGTTCCTTTAAATTTTGTGGAATAGGTTCGATTTCAAAAAATACCCCATATTTATAAACGTTAGTAATCAAATAGTATATAATCATTTTTATTCAGTTTCGTTATTAATAATCGAAAAATTATATTAAGTAACATATTTAATTTTTGACTATAATTTAGTGTGTGTGAGCTATTAGGCCATTTGATAATGGGGTTATTACTCGAATAGATAATTGAAATATATTTTTAATATGCAATATTTATCATAACTACTTATTTAACTATCATCTAGTCAGTTATAGCTCATAAGGATAATTTTGGGAAGATATAATGCCATAATTTCATAATACGTTATAGATGCATAATTTAGAAGGATACATCTACATTTGAAATATTGTTTCTTACATTCATGTTATTAAGAATATGAAATTTAATATATTGATTGTTGGATAATTAATGTACTTTGATTAAAAATTGATTTTTTTTCATATAATTAACAATAAAAATGATTGAACTATACCTGTAATATGTTGTTATATGGAATAAGACTCTGAATAACGTCGCTTCTTTACCATGATAAGCGTAGTACTAATTGATGATTAAAATTTATTCAGACTAACTAATATTTAAATTATAAATCAAAATTTATTTCGTTATCGTAGTGACTATTAAAACAAAAAAGGACGTAGCCCTCAGTTTTTTAAAAGTAGCTTATTTTTAAAAATAAATACACTTTTATCAAAATGATATAAGCTGCAAGTGCTAAATTAGTATCAAAATTTAGCTTTTAAGTTTGAAGAAAGGTTGGCCTTTGAAATTCACGACCAGGAAAAAGAGCTTCCACCACATAAATTTTATTAGATATTATCAAATAACTTATTGAAATGATATCAGATAGGGCAAATAAAATACTAGTTTTAATGTACGTGCACTCCAAGCTTGTGTATATTCAATATTTAGACTTTATTCTAAAATCATTAAATGTACGTTTTTTGTGTCTTCTGTAAAATTTAATTTGTGTAGGTTACATCCTTTTTCCTTTACGCAGCCGACAAGTTAAAGTACAAATAATATATTCGAAAAGGATTAATCATACTCGAATGTCTAATGAGTGGGTAATAATTATTATAGCAAAATAAGTACCACAAAATATGTATTAGCAAATTCAACTGACGTAATGGGTATTATTTTTATAAACACACACACACGTACACACACACGTCACAATATTCATTGTAATTCAAAAGTTTTTTTTAATACTTTCGTTTATTTTACCATTTTTCATTGACATAATGACAAAACATACAATATTGACTAACCTACTTGGAAACAAAACGATTCGTCAATTATTATTTATCTATGAGTAAGTCCTAATATTATATTAGTGGTGTGTGGAGGTGGATGCTTGCATTCTACTTTTAAACATTATTTTCGTGCACAGTACAGTAACAATAGACATTTTAATTGTTTATTTTCGTGTATTTTTTAAAAATATTTTAAGATTAGTGAATAATTGTTTTATATCAAGATAGTAAGAGGGATAAATTGAAATAAAAACGTATTTTAAACAACGACTTCTACATAAAACCAAAAAAAATCAGTGGCACAGCTGCGATTTTGTCATACAGTTGATTCTTATTTACTGATAAGCATCAAAACAACAAAATAAAAAGAGGTGCTTAATGTAATAAACTTATCTGAAATCTATTTACTGCACATTTTTCGGCAGATCATAATTACGATGGTCAGATAATTCAACTGTCAAAATATATAGTAAGTTAATTGATTTTTTGATTCAGTCAATAGTTTTTCGGTAATTGAAGAAATTAAAAACAACTGTGTGATTTGAACGATTTAAAAATATCACAAATCGTATACTATAGAAGTTATCTTTAAAGAATTGAAGCAATAGATTATGAATTTTTTTTATCACGTGAAGACATTCAGTTTTACAGTGTTGCTATTTTTCAAATCTCACTGCTATGCCACTGAAAATGATGTCGTAGGATGTTTTCTATGTGATATTTAATATATTAAAGGTCAAAAATAATTAAAACGATAAACACTGTACCAGCTCTGACATTTGCAAGAAATTGTATTGTTTAACAAATACATCAGCTGTGGATACAATCGGTGTTATCTATGGCTAATAATTATGGAAGACATTACAAAGACAAAAAAGTAAATTATGTTCTAGGGATCTAACTAACATGTACCTCGTGTGTATATCAAGCTCCAGTGCTATAATTAACATTTAGTTCTAATAATAATCAGTAAATTAAACATTTATTTCTTCATTGTCAGACATATTGTTGGCAGCGCCCTTCATATATTCGTAATGAGTATTATCGAAATCGCACTCATAATCGATTGTTTCCACACTGCTCCTGTCGAGAGAAGATAATTGCTCGGAACTGAATGCCTCTTTTGATTTGTTCCTGTGCGACCGGCCTCTGGTCGCACTGGCTTTATGCTAGGAGTTTTTCTTTGCTCGTTTATTGGAAATGTAGCATTCCACACAGGTAGGCCGCTCGAAAACTTTAGCAATAGACTCCGTGGATTTAGAAACGACAATTCCGAGCTTATAAGCTTTGTCTTCGTATCCGGACATGGGAGAATACTGGGAAGCCCTGTCGAGGGAATTAGTGCCGAGTTTGGTCAGTCTTTCACGGGAAGATTTCGAATATTTTCTGGCAAGGTTCGGTGATTTACTCGGAGATCTAGGCGTCGTCATTTGCGGAGATCGAACTCTCATTATGCCCTTCTTAATAATCGGCTTCGAGGGAGATTTGTTACAATCGGTATTAGGAGATCTCGATCTGTCCATCGAATGGGGTGACTTACAGCGGTCTACGCTGGATTGGGCCGACCTTGTACTTTCGAAACTGCAACAAGGCGATCTCTTTTGATCAGGATTTTTTATTATCCTGCATTCGTTATTTTTAGGAGATCGACTTCTGTCAATGCTGCCTCTAGGAGATCTTTCGCCGAAAGAAGATTCTCGGCTAATACTGCCTCTTTTATCGAAGCTATTTCTAGGTGAGCGATCAAAACTGCCATTTTTGGGTGAGCGATCAAAACTGCCATTTTTAGGTGAACGATCTCTGCTTATTGTACCATTTTTAGGCGAGCGATCCCTGCTTATAGTACCATTTTTGGGTGATCGATCTCTACTTATAGTACCATTTTTGGGTGATCGATCTCTGCTTATAGTACCGTTTTTGGGTGATCGATCCCTGCTTATATTACCATTTTTAGGTGATCGATCCCTGCTTATGGTACCGTTTTTAGGTGAACGATCCCTGATAATACCACCATTGTTAGGTGAACGATCTCTGTCAATACTGTTTCTTGGTGAGCGATCTTTATTTTTATTTATCTGCGCGATATTTTTTCTGGGTGATTTGATCACTTTAGTGACGCAGTCTTTGTTGGCGAAATAAGTACCGTTGATGCCTTTATCTGGTGATCGTTCTCGGTTGATGTTCCCCCCGCTGTAAGACTTAACGACGGTGACCTTGCGTTCGGGAGTAGAGGAGCAGGTCTGCCGCCGGTGGTCTGGGGAGGATCTCAGTGAGGGTGAGGAGTGTTGCTTACCTAAGTCCTTCACCAGAACCGGGTGATATGTGGTAGGCTGGTGAGATGATTGGATGAGACGAGCTTGGCTGCCAGTACTGCCAGCACTCAATGTTGATGTTGTACTGAAATGAAAATAACAAAATCAAACGCTGGTTGCACAATCAATTGTTTATATCGACAGCACCGAGCAACTTGACACTTAACCTGCGGGCTACTTTTGGCAAATTCACATAATGCGCTTGACGTTTGCGAAAATAAACATTTTTACTTAAGTACCTTAAATATTTCAATATTTTTTTGTTTATTGTACTAAAAATTATATGCACAACCAATTCATCAACAAAATAGTACTATCTTATTGTCACAGTTTATATATTTATCACCTAAAACTAAGATATGGCGAATTTTTAATGTTTGAGAAAATATGTAATATAATCCTCAAGGGTATTATTTAACTCATTTAAAACTTACATACGTATTTAAAATCCTTAACCAGAACTGAAAAAAAAGTATATCAAACTAAGGAAGACGATTTTGGCCCAAAATGATAGGCTAGGATAGAATAAGCTTAAAACACTTGTAAATTGATATGAG
>JAGVSQ010009859.1:0-13314 GCA_022683975.1 Rhyacophila evoluta
GTATGACCTGGGAGGACGCAAGAATACTGGCGGGCGACAGAGATTCTTGGAGGCGTCACGTGGTGTCCATATGCTCCACTTAGAGAGCGAACAAGGAAGAAGAAGAAGAATATTCTTTTTATGTTGTCCTATCATTTCATTTGTTAAAAAAAGTTCGAATAAAGCTTTTCACTTGATTGCCTGAAGAGCTTTAATATTTGTTTAATGAAACATTTTTCTTAATATATTGTTTGCAGTTTGAGCTATCCATCTCAAGTTCTTTTTTATCATTATTAATGGAAATTACTACAAAGCAGGCGATGATTTATGAACGAAAAATAAAACAATAAAATCAATTAGTTATCGAAGACTTGCTTTTTTGACTTTACTTCGAAGCTTTCAAAAAGTTTGGTAAATGACATTGAGTAATTTTCAAAAGAAACTTCATTATTAATTGAAATTCTGCGCGAAAAACAGTAAAAACGTCTTGCTCCACGAACAAAGCAAAAATATTTTGCTTACATTGCGGTTCGAACGAATAATTCAAATTCGAAAACAACATTGTAAGATTAATGTTGCCCTGTGCTGAAAACGCGTGCCATAAATAAAAAATGCATCGCATAAATAAATTCTTTCAACGGTGTTATTAACAATATTATGTTAAGAAGCTGCATCTACATGCATTCATTAGCAGGGAAACTCGCTACCGTTAATGACGCAATAAATCATCCACCGGGAGCGATAAAATTGCATATTTTGTTATTTCCACGTATTTTTTTTCCCTCCCGTCAAATTACATGCACCAAAATGTTCTTGATTATTATTATTTGAAAATATATAGTACGTCATCAATTCATCGTCGAACATTTACACCATTTACTACACATATTTAACAATTATTTGTCTGAATTTCGTTTCATAATAGATATTTTTTTCATGTCCGTTGCAAAAGTGGAATACCTACTTATATGGATCTTCAGTGTCAGGACTTATTTTGACATTGTTGTCTTACATAATGTGGAAACATGTCTTGACATATTTTTGTACTAGACTATACTACTTTTTTTTTACCTTTCCATTTAAAGTGGTTTTAACTGTGAATATACTAGGTAACACGTTCATATGTTAACACATTGGATATATTACGTTCATATTCGATCTATTCTAGTATACTTTAAATGTTGTTTCTTTCTTACAATTTAACTTTTACCATTTCTAGCATATATGAACCTCCACGGTGTGAAGTTGTCCGGAAATAGAGGAAAACGGATGTCTTTTGAAATTGAATTGATCGCAAGCCAATTAGGCATGAAATTTTTCTTTGAATTAAAAAAAATACAGCTTTGAAGTCGGACCCCGCAACTTCTGTCACCCTAGTAATGGCGTAGTGAATAAACATTCGTATTTTGGCAAATTTCAAAATGTTCCATTGATTTGGAGGTATTTCGATTGTCATTATTAGAATGACACGCTTGTAAATTGTGCGAACATCTGAACAAAAAATTGTATTATTACATCTAAAATAAATGTTTGCGTGTCGATTTAAAGCAAAGAAAATAAAGTGAAATAAAATGTTTGCTCATTTAGAAGAGGTGTGTGTTAGTTCTATAAATTGACTTAATGGCGCCACAGCGTAGGAAATTTTAATTATTTTGCGCCAAAACCTCAAGTTAATTCCAGACAATACAGTGAAGGTATTAGTTCTCTAAATTGACGTACGGGCGGTATCGGGTACGACATTTTAATTATAAACCATAGAAACCACATGTTAACTCCAGGCGTTATACGATAATAAGTAATTTATCCTAAAGGACGTTGAATGTGTTATTTAATTTTCCATTTAATTAAAATTGTTGAGCTAACAAAGTACAAAAAAAAAACTTTTTATCTTCTTCCAATGATATCGACATTCCTAATAATTTGCATTATACATGTATGTACGTTTGTAATACCCTATTTCGATCGTGTCCGCTTCGAATATGAAGCACATGGATGTCCATAATGTAAAGTCTGACAAGGATTGTCAGGTCATCACACAATATATTTAGCATCCAGTTTTACATCTTTGAATTGAAAATATTCTGATCGACTGGGACTAAAATATATACATTTGAGAATTTTATCCGTTTTCCCAGTTATTCTAAATGCAGATTCATGCAGTATTTTATTTACTTTATCTTGCACGTGTTAGTTGATTATAAAATATATGTGTGGATTGTTATGTGTAAATTATAACATGATGTATGTACATGAATTCATAGTTTAAATGAAATTGCTGAGGATTTCTAGGTACGTTTGGATACCTTCTACTGATACAATATATTTACAACACAAGAGTCAGGTATGCTCTTATATTAAATGATATGCTTAAGTATACATGCATATATAATTGATATGATTGTAATACATACAGTATGTATATGCATACATACTCATGTATGTTCGTATGTATATATCATAGTTTAAATGAAATTATTGAGGGCGCATAAGTACGTTTACATACCTTCTAGGAATACGTATTTACGACTCAAGGAGACAAGTATGCTCTTATGTCAAATGATATCCATACATCCATATTATTATTTGGCCCGTTTGTTTACAAAGGACTTATCTCTGAGTTACATCAATGGTTGTTGGTAACGTATTTGTATAAGGACGATTTAGTTTATCCATCGGTATGGAAGATAAGCGGCGGGAGGCAATATTTTGAGAGCTAAACGATGCATCGTCTAAGTTTTCTTTTTTCATTGACTCGATTAAGCTCCGATACGACTTTTGTAATATATTGCCTTTGTTTATCCCAGGGGTGTCTATGGATAATTTTTGTTTGCATACCATTAAATTTTCATGTTTCCAAAACTGCATTTACATATAATCAAGTTCATCATGCGACAGCGTTGCCCCGAAGTACAGCCATTTATTAAGCTACAATTACTCCGAATTGTATAAAAACGTGTGAATTATCAATGGACAGGGACTTTATTCTTGTTCTTCTTCTGTATAATTCTTTTGTATAAACTTTTTGCTAAATCTAGAAAATACAGACATCTATCTTTCTTGTATGAAGTATGTATATGATATTTAAAGTTATTTTAATTCCGTTGTAGTATGTATGAAATGGTGATATCAATAATTAATTTTCACGTTTGTTTATAAGCTTGAAACTAAATATTCTTATCTAGATATATTTTCACTATAAATTCATATATCATCGTTGTTAATAAATAGTCTTTAACTAACATTTGTTTCAAAATCGACTTTTTTCCTAAAATTTACTAATATGTCGAATATGCATATTTTAATTTCGAATATGATTTAATGCAATATGTGGCTAATAACAAGGGAATATAATGCTAAGTTTTATTAAATTCCCTGATTTCAATACACAAAATAACCTTTAATTGCGATATCTCCGCAAAGTGTTTATGGGAGTTAATGACTATTTCCCAACGACGACATGTGGAAAAACTCGGCGAGCAAGTATGGGGAGCTTAATTTTTATTTTGATTTTAAATGAATAAATAATGTATTAGATCTAATGTCGATACCGCTGCTCTACATACATGCAAAGTAAACTTTAAGCTTTCAAAATACCTATGTATAATATACAAAAATTTAAAAGCTCATTTTTATGGGCGTATAAGTTACTCGATAGCATTATCCCACGAGCAGTCTGACCATAGTGTTTAGTGGAAGTTAAGCAGATCGTTTCAATTGCTTATTATTTATAAAGTATCCATAATTTACGCAATACACTCAATCAACAGAGTACATGTTATACATAAAATAACTTCTTGGTTAATTTAAGATAATATCAGATAATCGTGGTATAACATTTTTATTTATTGGTGTTTAGCGATTTGCTCGAGATACTGGGTGGAATCGAGTAAATTACCTAAAATATGATAGCTGTGTATTAAATCAACGTAGATTTTAGATCGATTTGTATGAATGTATCTGTGGCGTGATGGTGATACATTTTACCAGTCTATTTCTATTACATAAATACGCAACCTGCCAAACTATTTGCATTCTATTCGTGGAAAGGTCCACTAATAGTGGTTAATGATACTGAAACATTTTAATTGTTTTGCCATGTAGGCCGACTGGTTACTATGTGTGATTTGTTGATAATGGTAGCATATTCAATTACAGTAGATAAACGAGAAATTATGTGCAGGACTGGATAGATGTTTAACAATTTGAGGAATAGTTTGTCAAACGATTATCTTGGAAGGAAGATCTGGAAAAGTTTCTTTACATTGTGGAGATCTATATGTTCGATTTTGGGAATAGATGTAGTTAAAAATATTATAATATTTTTAGTAGTTTAATTAATAATCTGGAATCACAAATTTAACTGTTGGTGCGATATAGTTGTAGCCATTATATCAACTCATTGTGACTAATGCCCCGCATTCAAGTACACACGTTACTTTTTATGCATCGACGGGATTCAAACATATGATCCAGGGCTCATATAGTTTATAGAATACGTACATATTTCGGATTACTCGTATTTTATTCGGTTGCAAGTTTTCTTAATAATATATTTGATAAATAATTACAACTAAATGGAACTAAGTGGAAATCATTTCTATAGTTACAGTTTGTTCATATTATTTCATATAAAGCAGGTTTCATAAATGTTTTTATTATTTATATTGTCTTTATTAAAATATCAATGATTCAGGAAAAAAAATTAAACTATTATAATTTTCTGTTTTAACAAAGCATTCAATAAATCACGTATTTAGTGGTGTTTAAGCTGTCTATAATGAATTATCGCCCAATCTTGTTATTTTGGATCGATTTGCACTTTTTGCCCTCGCGTTATTTCTAACGTCCATTATAAGATACATGCGGTATTAAAAGTTGGGTTGCGTAGGATGTTCCTCAATTACTCCCCTGTGGCTTAACCATGTCCATGGATCAGAGTCATCTAACTCTTTCAACTCCAGGTATAGACAATGAAAACACTCTAAAATGGAATAAGCATTTATATTGTTATAGTTTTGACGTTTAGTCAAGTAACAGTCAAGATAACATTTGTCATTTAATAGATAGAACATATACTCGTACATACGTATTATAAGTAGTCTTTTATACGCCAGATATATTTTAATGAATTGGATGGATGTCTTTATGTAAAAAGCAATCAACCCATAATTTTAGCAATTAAAAAAAATCCATATTTCTTCTTCTTACCCATCCGCTGCCTCAATGGAGCATATGGACGACACATGCCGCCGCCGCTAGTATTTTTGCATCCTCCCAAGTCATGCCTGTAAACCTTTTTATTTTTTGAACATCAATGACATTGCGGGTGTTTTGTATTAAAACTAAGTAATAGAGCCAAATATGGATTAAATAAATAAACGTAATGCTGACGAATGGTCTTAGCATAATATATCATGCAAGAGCTTGTTAGCCATTCACTCAATCGTTTGTGCTCATACATATATCTAATTATACACCAAAGATAACATAACCATTTGAATCCAACAACGGCATATGAATTTATTACAAAATATCTGCTACTGATGGGCGATATTCGATACATTATTTTTATAACAGTGTAAACTCTAGTATTCTTATAAAATAATTAAAACTGATTCGTATAATACCTCGTTCGGAGAGTTTGATGGGCAGGCGTTCCTATGCCTGACATCGCTGGTTCAAATCCCGTAACAGCTTAAAAAACTTAATGCACTACCGGATACTAATGGCAGGTAAAAAATATTCATAAAATATAAAAAGTTAAGAATGTAAATATTTTATGAAATATTTTTTTTTTGTATGAATGTCACATATTTTAATTTTTGGGTTAGTCGTTTTCTGTATATGTGGGTCAAATTATTGCCTGTCATGGCTTTGTGTATTATGTCCATATGGCTCCTGACCTTAATATGTTTTTATGTCTAATGATTTTATAATAAGCATAATAGTAGCATGAATTAAAATTCCATGAATACAATTTACCAGATCACGAGTGCGTAGGAGGTCCAAGGATATGCTAAATTATAAAGTCTTGTTTATGCTTATTTAATATTTTGTCATGTCTAAATAGTCTAGGTCGAGAACCTACTAATAAGAATATATTGTGTTGTGGATTACAGAGCTTTTCAACCAGTTCACTGCTAAGAAATTATTATAAACAAATATCCAAAGAGAATTTTAAAGGTTAGATAGACCACACTGGTAAGAGATTTATCACACTTAAACATCATAAATACATGCATAGAGTAGTAACTTCCGTTTTGACAGTTATTAAAAAAAAACATCTTCCTAACCCTTCCAATATTATTTTATTATAATGTAAACTAGTATTTTATTTTACCATTCTTTCCTATAGATAATATTATATATACCTTATTAAATAATAGATAATTCTTATGTGCATAGTTATATCATTATGTAAGAAACATTCACGCCGGCCAATTCTCGTTACGCCATTATACTCGTATACTAGGTTTAGTGACAGAGATTTTTGTAGACCATGTCGTCCCTTTAAAGGTAAATTTATTAACTACAAGGCCTATTGTTTGCGAAAATCAGTTTGACGATAGCTATCCTATTAATGGAGAAAAAAACAGAACAGTGTAACTTAAAAAGCGGATTTTATATCGCAAAAAATATCTTAAAACCTCAATATCTCAAAACTATAAAAATGCAGTTAGTGAGATTTACCTTTAAAGGGGCGATGTGTTCATATATTCTACTGAAGGAGCGGATGTGAAAGAAGAATAATATCGACTGTAAAAAGCCGTAAGACATAACTTACACTTTTCAAATTAGCCTTTTTTCTATTATTACAATGTCTACAACTTAATATAAGTTCTAAGGGTGTAAGCTGCAAATACCGAATTAATATCTAAATTTAGCTCTTAAGTTTGAAAAAAGGAATCGCCGGTCACATTTACGACCATGAAAAAGCACTTCCACAATATACACTTCAATTAAATATAATCGGATTGGTTAATAAAACACCAGTTTTAGTATTGATACATTTCAAATGTGTGTATATTTGACTCAAAATCATTGAATAAACTGTTTTTGTATCTCCTACTAAATTTGTCCTGTGTTTATACATCTTATTCCCTTTCTACGGTCGATACAAATTGCTGCATAATATAATAATTGTGTATTAACTGATCACAGACACTGCGAGGGTTATAAGTAACTTGACCCTTAAAACTGAGTTTTAAGGCAGATAGACAGCCCGTTCCACCCAAAAAGGGTTTCGCAATACATATTATTATTTAATTTTTATCTTCGTGGAAACCGTCTGTGTATATAATTATTATCTTTGTAAAAATTTGCATGCACGCATTGTGATTTGTGACTCGCATAATTTACATTCGCATAAATAAAATATTGCGAACTGCGCATACATCTAATATTAATTTATCCTTGGAATGTTTTTTGTTTGTATTTCTATGTCGCCCATGTTAGGTAAGGTAACAGTGCCTGCCTTTAAATTATAATTTTAGGCACGACTAAAAAAGTAAAATAAAACATACCAGACATTATATGAATGCCTCTTTACTGTTTTCGTGGCAAGGAATATTCATAATACAACTTGGAAAATACAATAACTATCGAATAACATTAAAATGAGTACTCGTAAGTATGCAAGACTATATGTAAAATTATGTGGTCTGAATCACATTATCAATTACATACTTCGTAAATCTATGTATGCACACATGGCGTTATCATTATTATGGCGGTAGTACATTCTACGATTGGCTTTGACTTTGTTTCAAGTAAATTCCCATAATGCTCATTGATTAATATATCGTTTCATTGCTGATCCCAGTGACTGTTACATTCCTTTCAACTCAAAATCCACCAAAGCCACAGTCTACGACAAATCTAACGTAGCATCATACACCTAGCCTAACCTAACTCTTGATAAATTTGATTACACCTAGCCTACCACTTTATGATATTATTGGACCAAACATTTTCTTTTTGAATTTATGTTCTTTCGAATCCGCCGCCGGGCTTATCAATGTTTTGTATTTAGGCATTTTGCTTGTATATGGTAGATTGGTACGTGTAAAATCATCCATCAACAAAATAACATGCATTTTGACTACATTACATATGTTGACTATAGCCGTAAATATTTTATATTTTTATAGAAATCGCGAGAGCTAAAAATTGTTTTTTAATTAAGAAAAAAATTAAATGCGAATTCCGAATTTACTCAGCAGGTGGCGCTAAGTACAAAAATAGAAATCGTAAGATAGTGCGAGACCTAAAAACAACGAGAAAACACAACATTCTGGACGACTGTACGAAAGTAGAAAAAAAAGTAGGGGTGGGGGGTGCCTTCGGGAAAATTTAGGAACTACTGAGTAATCTGTTATTTTAAACATAATAAAATTTTGAAGTGAGAAAAATTGTTCATATTTTTTAGTTTTGTATTCACAGTGCGAATAAAATAAAAATAGTACAGGCATTTTACAAAAAAAAAACACGTTTTTATCGCTACAAATTTTGAGTTATTTGCAACTGTACATTTACACCGACTGCCATTTCCCGCGATAAAATACGAAATTTCGAGGTAAAGGCGCGCTTAGACACACATTCTGAATACACAATTCGCGAGACAATAAAAAAAGATGAGATAAATCAAACTGGGCGGATCAGACGTTGAACAGTCGAGGCGTGATGTTTGTACATTAATAAGTTGACATTTTATATTAGTAATGACAAAAGATTCCGAGAATAATAAATAGTCTGATCGTGAGGAATGTATACAAAATGCAAAACAAACGAGCCTATTTACCGTGAATCACAAAAACTTCTCTCAACATAGATTAATATTTGCACACGATTTTTATTATAAGTGGGCCAGTCGCCTGACCACCAGTGACGGACCGCTGTTGAAATTAACAGCTTAACGTCGACTTGACATTTTTTTAGGCGCCACTAGATAAATACCGACCAACACCTTGACAATGGTTATTATCGGCGATGAAAAATTGTTGTTTCGATGTTGTGTATTAAATATATTGTTCAGTGAAAATTGAATTAATTATACCCCATTTATTAGAATTAAAACTACGAAGCGCGACTAGTTTTGCACAAAGGCAACTCGTCCTCCAAAGACAATTTAAAAATAATTTGAAAATTTTATAACGTTCAATTTGAGATTAATTAATTTTTTAATTAATGAAATTAAATATCTTATAAAACACGATTAATTAGTTTTATAACGTTATTTCATTAATCATGATGAATTGTATCTACGTCAGAGTACCCTTTCTTTACAATTAATAGCGATAGCTACGTTTTTGATCAACTTCTGAATAATTCTGTATTTAAAAAAAAAATCAACGCTGTAATTCATCGTAACGTACCATGGCTATCAATTTATTTTTTCGGACTTTATCTTCTAATACTTATGCGTATTATTGACGTTATTATTACAAATAAAATATTTTTCATAACCTATTAAGCGAAATATGTATGTTACTACCTACATATTTAGAATTTGCCTATATGATTTGGGGAACATACACGTGCGGATTCTGCTATGGAAATATATTTTTATGAGGTAAAAAAAGGCAGGCGGTGCGAATCGGTGTATGAAGCTTGCTGATCTTCGATATGAGAAGCAATAAAACGTATCTTCAAACCAATGTATGTCCTTTTAAACCTTACGCACTGTGATGGATAGTGAGTCACTGTTAATTACATTTTATTTCTTCAAATCTACTGATGGAAAGGTTTTCATTCGTTATATTACTCATACAAAATGATTTCAGTGATCTCATTACGAAATAAAAATATTGTTAGAAACAATTATTTTGTATTAAACCTAGGCTGGCATGCGCGTGTGTGTATTAGATTACGTTGATATATGTCAGCGTCGATCGCTCATTTGAATGCCGGCATTACATTATAGAGGGGAAAAGAGGGAGCATTCTGAGCGGCTACAAATTTAGCTGTCTGTCTACACACAGTAGCTTTGTTTCCGCTGTTATACTTTCATTTCTTGTGCTTGTTTTGTATTGTTTGTCTTTTAATACTTTGGGAACCTACGGTCTAAAATTCACGGATGTCTATTACGTAATATTATTTATATTCTTTGTGAATTTCAAGGTGTGATTTCACATTTTTTATTATTTTTTTCTGTTTTGTACATCACTAACCTTGTTTCATCAATATGTACATATAAATAGGTCTGTAACCTTTTGTTTTAAAAATGGCGAACATAACAATTGCATTAATTTTTTGGACTTTTTGTGACCTCTACATTTCACGACTGCTTTGATTTACAATTTGACATTTTTATTGCAACGGTCGTGCTGACTGCGACGGGTTAAACTCGGCCGAAATTGGCAGAACTAACATGACGTTTATTCAAACGAATCACTTCAATGGTACTTAAAATAAAATAAATCAAAACTTTAGACGCTGTGTTATGTCAGTAAATACTTAGCTGGATTTTTTATGCTTTTTATACGGAAGCTGGCTGACTGATTAACTTTACAGGCTCAAACATTTTTATCTAACGCTTTTCTTGTTCGCAAGCTTTCTCATTGTGTTCGCCTCGTTCACCATTCAAGTTTAATCGACGGATTATCAGAATTATTATATCCTTCGCATTAGACGATGGCCTAAAGTAATTTTATTAATTGAACTGTCGCTTCTCTCAATTCTTTAGAAAGCTCTGAAGCTTAGGATGAGATAAAATGATTAAATACTACTTTGATCTGACCTTGAAAGGCTAGAGCTTTTAATCCTTATTATTAACTTTTATATATTTCTGGTTGGAAGATGGTTGTAATGGAAAATCACAATTATAAAAATGATAATTATGACTTATACATTACTAAAATATAATTCAAGAAACAAGAAAGCTTTTATAGTCGTACAATAGACCTGAATTGAATCATTTTAATGGACTTCTATAAAGTTATCATCGTAAAATTGTCTGTATTACTGAATATCGTTATGTGAACACACATTTCATTTATTTTCCACTTGTATCAGTTCTGCGATAAAAGCGATCATTTATTTGGAACTCGTGTTTTTTTATTCGGAAAATATGTATATCATGTGTATAATAATACTGACATAAGACAAGGACGATCTTATAACTTCCTATTAGAATATTTATATTCTCAGAAAAATATCTGACTCAAATTCAGATCCATGATTGTATTTGATTATATCTTAAATATTTGAATTGGTTTTGAAAGTCGTTATTCGTTAAAATTAAAAAAAAAAATACAGCGCTATAATTCTCAAAAAATCTTCTTTGGTCCAGATGGAGACATTTTCGATGTAATAAGTATATGTGTCAAAACTGTCTTTGCAATGGACCCTGTCCACATTTTTTTGATATTGCAAATATTGATTTTGTTATAATTTTATTTGCTATAGACATTATTTATTGTAACCACGCAAGGTAAATATATTATTCTCACCATTTCGCGCTAGAATTTTTAATTTCTAAGCTAAATGTGAAAGTCATATAAATATCGTCTTTATTTTAATAATATACTAATGTGGTTTGTGGTTTTAAAGTGATTGTGCTTGAATAATAAGTTTCTAAAAATATCCTTATTTAAATAATGAAATTTAAACATTTATAAGTTGCGAAATAACTTACTTAATCTTAATTAAAATGTTTCGTTTGCGGTCTCTTTAATGTTAAAACTTAAATACATTGAATTTCTTCATTATTTTTTAATCATTTTTATAGTTTTGTGTTTGTGCTTAAGTGGTTATGTGCTTATTTATAATATTTATCAAATTGAAAACGTCTCTATTATCACGATAATAAGATGAATCTTTTTGATCGTCATTACGTTATCTATTGTAATTTTATAAGGATGATTTGGAATGAGAAAGTTTACATTTTCGGTGAGTATTTTTCGTATATGTATCTAAAAACATACATACGTACGCTACGTTTTATTTTAAATTACCTGAAGTGATTCACGCATTATAGGGACGTACCATATTTCAGATAGCCAGTGTAGAAGGCCAGAAGAATAACACAATGATGATTGCTCAAATCCTGAAATGTAGGTCATGAGTATGCGAGTAAATTTGCGGCTTATTTTAAAGTAGACAAACGCCAAAACGAATTCCGACACCATGTAAGATAGCTGCATACAATTTATATACATGTATTCTATGGTATTGTGGGATGCTAGCGCATCGTGGAAATTTCACTTAGGATGAAGACAAACGATAGTGCTGATGGAATGAGAGACCGAGCTTCTTCTTGATGTGTCTTAACAAAGGTCAATACTAGCAAGGGGTACTTAGAATTGCGCACACTAGTTCATGTCAGCTAAGTCTCGTGAAGCTTTTCTTGGATGGAACGAAAGTTTTTCAGAATTCATAGACCTTGGCTTTAGTTGACTAGCGTGGTTATTGCATTAGAAATATATCGATCACTCCCCACTTCGTATAAATTAAGTTAAATTCTATTTTTACTTATTAATTTAATAATGTCAAATATATAAAGAAAGGTATGCGGATGTCGCCGTATTTTTTCCATTATCAAAGTGCTTGTCAACACGATGTTAACTAATATGTATGTAATAGAAAAAAAACTCATCTTCTAAGTATTGTACGAATCGTAAGGTGAGATATCTGAATGTGTCACAAGGCGCCGTCGTAAAGCAAGCAGATCTTGATGGAAGTCGTAAATTTGTTCGCGTAGGAGTTGAACAAAAAAATAGCAGCCTGTTTTTGTCGAACAGATCAACAACTCCTTGCTTTTTTTGTCAATGCGACTCAGTTTGATAAATATGTGCGGAACACATTAACATTCCATCATTATTTTCTCTCCGTCCTATCTAGCTTACAGATGTTGGATTTACACGGACTGTTCGTAGAAATCTGACTTTTATTAGTTCTCACTCTTGTGATATTTACACAGAAGCAGTCATTATATTTTCCAAATAAAGTGATTTAATCAAGGAAGTAAATAAAGTCAGTGGAGTGTACAAAAATAATGTCGCCTTCATAAATAAATGGTCATTTTTTCTTTCGCTTAAATTACCCATAAAAATAACCAGAGTTTTTTTTTACATTAAATGTATTTTTACATACTTCAAATAACATTAGTTATTATATAGTTTTATTCTCATTTTTTTTCTCAACTATCAACTATAATATCGTCGTATTACTGGCAAAAGACGTTAAAGTGAAAACTGTGTCTTGAGATAATCGAGATTTAATGTTTGAGTCTCTCTTTTGAATACATTTTACGACGATTTCTTAAGGTATAGTGTATAAACATTTTTGACTGATGGTGCTTGATAGAAATTGATTTAAAATTCTAAATTATTTAAA
>JAGVSQ010009860.1:0-11228 GCA_022683975.1 Rhyacophila evoluta
CGAAATTTACTCAACGCAATAATTAAGGGTTGCTCGCATGATCAGGGAGGATGCAAGAAGGCTGGCGGGTGACAGATAATATGCTTATATGATATCATATGCTTCACATAAAAAGCGGATATGGCAGTAGACGAGCATTTATCTCATTTCGTTTGAACCCAATCTTCTTGGAGATAATGGAAGCGCTTTCCGGTTCTGTTTGGTTATACATTAAAATTATATGGTTAGAGTCAATATATTGATCGAATTGCCATTTTAACAAGTTGTCCAGGGTGTATCGCGTAATTTTCTTGTCGTAACTTGACTTATATATACATTGGAATTAATCGCTTATACTTAAATGTTTTTGAAGTTTGTTTATAAGTTGAATAAACATTAATACGATTATAATTTATGCTCTTTAGAATCAGTAAACAACCACAGCGAAGTCTGGAAATGACATGTTAATCAACCCGCCACTTAGCGAAGTCAGCCGAGTCTGGGAGGGGAGTCGAACGACAAAACAAAAGACGCGCGGTCATTATGTTAAACTTTCACCTTCAGGTTTTTTAATTCCTTCCATTTTGTATCCATACATAACACAAGTTAGTGTTTAATACGTAGTTCTATCTAGCAAAAAAAGTTCCGGCTAGAATGTTACAATGACCCCAACATAAATCAGATGCCCAGCAAACACTTCTCACATTTGCATTAATACTGATGATAACGGTCTGAGGGCTGTCGTATCAATAACACGCGAGCTAGGAAACTCTAACTCTAATCTGTTTTCAAAATCTGTTTTACATTTTTTTATTTTCATTGTTTTGCCATTGTCAACGTTGAAAAAATACATTAACTAGTCACTGTTTATTTATACATGTATACAAATTTAATTTAATTTAATATTCTGCCCTAGTCTGCTTCGAAATTAAAGCATATGTAACTACGTAGTGTAAAAATGTTCCCTGCAAAGACATATCTTGACTAATATTTTAACGAGAATTAGTTGTCAACCAAGCGATTTTTAAGAATCCAGCACCGATGGCAAGCGAAACCGCTATCTTAGGTTCCGACGCACGCGCGCTAATCTTTCGGCCACCTGGGAGACAAATAATTTATTACTTATTTATATAAATAAATTTCCAAATGTATCCCCAGTTTGTAGAGAAATATTAAAATTAAATTAAGTGCAGCTAATCTGCCGATCTATTCTCAACGAGCTGCTGATTTTCACAGACGGTCCATTATTGTACAGTAAATCAAAATAATTCTATTATATGTAGAATACAATATAAGTTTGTTATTTCTTTGTATACTAGGTATTCGAATACACTAGAGGTTTATTTTACTTTGATATAAATAACATTGCTTGTAATTTATATGTCGTATCAAACACAAAGAGTAAGAGATTAAAATTTCAAGTATAGAGTTATTATATTACGTTATTATTCAATTCGTTAAACCTTAGGTAGGATATTTTTAAGATCTTTATCAAAATTGTGTTCCATTCTTATTTTCAAGAATTCAATTTATTTGTGCAAGTTTCAAATTTTGTGTCCAGTGTATACCATTATATCACATTTATAATATATTAGATGATTGCGATTTAGACCGTTATTATAACTTGAAACTTTCGTAAATGTAAATTTGGTATTTCATGTCTCCCGCGGCATGTACTGCATTAAGTATTTGCAGTCATCCAGTTATCAGATTCCGGATACTGCTAGTGAAAGTACTGCATCCACGGTGTTATCTCGGCATTCAGAATCCATCCATTGGAAATGCACCCGCTACTATTTTCTTGCGATGCACACGCGCTGCAAATGTTTTCGTTACTTTCTGCCGGGGAAGCTTTCGCTGTTCTTTGTTAGATTTCGTTAGACGAAGCTTTACTCGTCTAAGTCGTCTGATCGAGCTTTTACGACGGACAAAAACAGTGGCGTTCTGTTTGTTGGTTGCTGAATTATCGTTACACAATTGCTTAAGAATTGTCTACTGATACTATTTTTTTATACCATGTTCGTTCCCAACGTGGAGCATATAGATCTACACAGTGTGAAGATATCCACTCCGAAAGAGAAGTATATGGATCTACGCAATGTGAAGAAGTCTTTACAGATTATTTTTCACGAGAATTGGTTGTCAGACGATTACTCAACCCAATGGGCATCCAGTCCTGCATTTTAGGATTTTTAAAATACGACAGATGGGGATTCGAACCCGCATTCCCCGGATTGCTAGGCGCACACTCTAACAACTACGCTGCCGGGGCGACGGGGGGATTTACAATGTGATTTATCATTCATATATATATAAATATATTTAAATTCAAGTCTGTTGTATTAATGTATTTTCATCATATTGCATTGTATGCTGTGTAATACTTATAATAATATGATCTTTTAAACTGTTGCTTAAAATATTACAAAGTTTACCAAATAAAATTTATCGAAAATATATAAGTTGTATTTCAATACATATGCGAGTATATTGTTTTTAATACATACATATGCGAACTAGCTATAATTTTCTTCAAATTCGTTATATATGAGAAAGGGTCATCGCATATTTCTTATATTATATTATATATACAAAAATATCGATGAAATTTTAAACAGTCCAAGTTACACTATGATTAAAAATATCAGTAATTGGTTACTTTCTCATAAATTAAATTATTCTACAAGTGCATCTCTTTTAGAATTTATTCGTAAGAAAGAAAACAATTAGTAAACGATCACAAGCACTTCTTAAAACATCAAATTAAATATCTGATTTGTAGTATTGTGTGACTCTCACTACGCCACTGTTGACTTCGAACCAAACTGATCGGATAATCTTAAGCTTTTTAAAAGACTTCCAGATGACAGCATCATCTTATTATATATTTGGCATACGGTGCACGATGATAATAGAAACCAGCATCACGTCTTCGACTCCTCACATATTGTATTAAGAGGTGGTGTCGCGATTGCATAAACATTCTTTACCGCGCAGCCATGACTTGTATTTTTATTCCATCATTGGATCTGATATTTCCACCTCATTTCACGGGAAATTTTTACTCAGAATTTTTTTATTTCATATAGAAGCGAAGAATTCCTTTTATGTTCGCTCTTTGGCGTGGAAACATGGCAAATATTTTACCGATGGAGTTATATTTTTAGAATTACTCTGCATACAAATTAAATAGCTTTATTTTCATTTTGCTTTTTGACTTCGCAAATGAATAAACAACATGTTTTCAACAGTCTCAAAAGAATGAAACGAATAAAATATTTGGCGATGTATTTTTCTGTATAATATATTTTTCAAACATAACGGCAGAAAATAAATGTACAAGAGATGTAAAGAATTCTATAGTCAATATAATTTAATCGAATACCGTATTTTTTTTTTAACGTCAACATTTAAAACTAATAGAGATCAAAGTGAATTTTTTTTATTTTCTGTAAAATTTGTGTCGTGAGCGATTTACGTTTCATGGTGGTTAACATACAATTTTTATATTAAAAATACGTTGATATTATATGCAGTCAAGGGACTGGACTCCACACACAGCTTGTGGTGCCGAATATTAATAATTCACAAAGACATACAGCTAACAAATAGATTAAATCAATATCTAAGTTATATAATACATTATCAATCAACAGTAACAAATCCATTGTTAAAGAGTTGCTCTACAACATATTTATGTTTGTAACGTGACGTTATTTTTAAACAATCTCGTAGGTCTTGGAATTTAATATATAATGGATCGACACTGAAATTCGTTACAAAGTTTTATCTCGTAGTGGTTGGAGTTCGTGTGCTAATGGTGCTAATTAAACAGTTTATGTGAGTATGCGGTGTTTCAGTTGATTGCGATCTCTTGACCAATGAATGCATTCTATATGTAATAGACTTGCTACATAGATGTAGACATCTCATTTGTCTATACAATAGTATGGAAGCATGTATTGTCTGTATTTCGCTAATTACCGTTGCTTGTTACCCAGTACTTGTTATACTTGACCACTGCGTACACTGAACAATAACAGATGTTTTGTATTTTTCGTGAGTCATACTAACAGATATTGCATTTACACCTATTGGTAAATATAATTGTGAAAATATTTCTGTTTATATGAAACGATAACGATTTTATTGCATTCTCGCCTCAAAATGTTGTTATATAAAATACAGTGATATTATTCCTCGCATATTTTTTAAATGTATTATTACTTAACAGTTTTTTTGCAAAGAAAATATTGATTAATTGATACCTGTATAATATAGGATTCGCATTACTTTCAAACAAAAATCATCATCATCATAAAGGATTTGAATGCTATAAATGTGCCCACCATCCACCCGCCCCATCTTTACGCTTATTTTTAATTGGGCGTATCCCAGGGGTCGAGATGCGATTGTTCGACGAGAATGTCCCGGGGGTAAATATAAATTACGCAAGACTTAGGTTACCACGCACTCAAGTGTGCTGAAGGATGTAAATGCTATCCGGTTGATTCCTTCGAGTAAACTCCTCTTCACCTGTTGAAAGGTAAACGCGCGCGCTTTCAGAGGTTGTGGTTTTTATAAATTCCAAGATGCAAAACCGGATACCCAATTGGACTAACAATCAATTGTCAAGCATTGTGTAACAACCTGTCAAGATGATTCACTATAATTTGAAGCACACATACTTCATTTCTGGAGTAGAAATCTTCATATCGGAGATTCGCGTGTTCCACTTTCGGAGCGGACACGTATATTATTTGCTTTAATCCAGGGTGGCTATTGCAATGTTTTCTGGCACGCACCTCTCCTTTGTTTTTGTCTGGAAGTTCTAATAGGGTTTTCCCCTGACGGCTTACCACGGCTAAACTTTTCTCGTTATCAAGAGGTCGTTTTAATTTTCGCCGACGTTATCGCTTTCGATAACGCTCTTAATTTTTGTTTAAATGCCTTTATTTCGACGTTTGTTTATTGCGGTACACTTAAAAAACTTTGTGAATTTTATTTCCACGCGGACGATTTTTAGAATAATACTAAAAGTTTATTCGGTTGCCTTATTCTTATTCCAAGCTATGTAACGCAAGAGCTAAACTTTATTATTTCTATTAATGTTGTACAATCAACTTGAATTACATTCTCAAATTTCACAAAATTCTGTTCTGCTTACTATATATTTTATACACAAATACAGGGTTTGTATATTACGACATTTTCATCTGATAATGAAGCCATCACTATGAAAAAATATTTGCTAATATTTATTTACACACAAAATTGACATGCTGACCCCAATTAGGAATTGTATCATTTCGTGGGAATGACGTTATCAATGAATTAATAATATAGGTGTCATTAGTTGTTCGCATTGTCGTAATAGTCGAGTGCTTAACAATTAAATAGATATGAATTATTTGCAACACGCCCATTTGGTATTTTGTTTTTAATTAAAGCTTATATGTTTGTGGACCACGATTTTATACGATAGTTACATGGGCACATTGTTTTCTGCGTGACTTATACATATACATAATATATGAATCGTGTAAGTAGTAAGTTGGTGGCTGAGTTGGTAAGGGCGTGCGCTTAGGACACGCTCGATTTTGTCGGTCGCAAGATAAAGTTTCGCAGCTGTATGTCCGACAGTCAGCCATCGTAAAATATACGTATTTTGTATTTTGTTTATGTATTCATGCGTTGCGGAGATCTATATGCTCCATTTCGAAGAGAAAATTATTCAAAATACGGATTCAAATATTGCAGGGTTTGTGCTAACATTTTGGTATTAATGTTTTTAATTCCTAAATATCTCGTTGAAATACTTGACGTAAGACGCTTTCGTGTTTTACCGCTAGATGGGAGTTTTTTTATAATTAAAGTCAACCTTTCGTATACACCTTAAACTTAAACACAATTTTACGAAACCATCGTCAATGTACATGAATGATTCCACTTGGGAAATTACAGACACTTCGTCGAGTAGTTTTATTTTTATACGATGTTTTAGTATTCAAGATTACTTCTTAATATACCTTTACGTACTTTAAAAGCATTTGTATGTTAACTCGGCATTATTTTAAGCACCACACATGCATGTACATACCCACAGTGATGTTATACATAGTACTCGGGAATTCTTAATAATATATCTTATTTGCTTGTCGCATGCATGAATCACATAAACTTTTAATGCACGACCGTGTCTTAAGATTTCAAATTCGCACATTAAGTTTACGACTGGTGTTTAGTTACAGAGACGTTCCCTGTTTACGCTGTTGCGTAAAAGCTCCAGGGGCCGTGTTCTCGAAACTGTGATATGCCATAACAAATACGTCAGTGATATCGCGCTAAGGTTTCCATATAAACAGAGCATATAGCATCTTTCTCTCAATTACATTGTACTATAACAGTATATTTTAATAATTAATTATATTATGATATATTTTGTACAGATATTCAAATATTCCATATGTATTCGAGCAGATAATCAGTATGATTGTGAGACATCGGTCGGGCTGGTATTGGTGGTTTACAGGATAATATCTTCATTTTGAGGGAGACCATTATTAAGCTAACACAATGATAAATATACGTTTAACCAGAAATTATATGTGAGTCAAATGGTAAACTAAAGCGTAGAAATTTTAACTGGACGGTGGGAGGTTCGGATTAATTACTCTTGGATGGTCGTAATAGATAAGAGCAGGAATCATTGGCTAAGTTAAACTGAAATAATTACTTGGTGAAAGGTCATTTGCTGAAAGCTGTTAAAATGTGTGCGGTTATAAATACAGATAATCATGTTGTTAAACTTTATGTTGTAACTTCTTATAATATAGTGCATAAACGTGAAAAAATAATGTACACACAAAACAGTATTCACATTATTGTGTGCCTAATATATTGGCAAAAAACAGTAAATAAGAGAGTACGCGTTAGTTTATGTTTTTTACGGATGAAACTACACAAATTTACATGTAAAATTTATACTATCGTTTGTTTTGAGAATGCAGTCCCAGAAGTGGAAATAAGCTCTCATTGCTGGGGGCGCCATTTGAAAAGCTCGGCCATCACGAAGTTGGATTGTTGTAATGCGTTAACTTCAACTGTGAGCTTTCGCTAATCATATTCAAAAGTGCACGGCTGCGTTTAAGGCATAAGTCACGACTTGCAAGTTGCCGGCAAGTTTCGAGTGTGACTTTACAGCAGGCAGTCAAAACTAATTGCAACTGAGAAAAGTTCACTAATATCCTTCGAGCTAGACGAGAAATATCAGCTGCAATTATTCTTACGGGTGAATTCGACCGTTTTTATTGTTTAATGAGCAATTTTCTTTAAGTTGGACTCGTAATTTGCGATAAATCTCCACAGTTCCGTAACATTATATTTTACGAAAACACGTGGCTTACTCGCCCATTTAAGTAAGTGACATATGTATATTTGTAGACACTAATTATTTGAACATTATAATAAGTTTAATTGCCACAATTGACAATATATTATTTTAAGGTTATTCCTATCGATGTTAAATATTTTATTGGTTAGTTTTAAACTTCCAAAGATTTCATCTCTCATTTTTCTTCTTTTCCATACACTGCTTTTGTGAATCGTATGGTTACCATGTCGCGTCTTCAGGATTCTCTGCCACCCATCTTTACATCCGCCCAGGTGGCACCAGAATCCCTTAGCTATACCGAATATATCTTGTGGGTAGTGCCCGTCTGTTTTGGTTGAGCAATAATTGTCTGATAGCGAATTCTCATGAAGCCATGTACTCCACTTTTGGAATGGATATATTCACACTGTAGATTCATATCGAAGCGTTAGAATTTCAGAGCGAACATGATAAAAAAATATTGAAAATTGGGTTTAAATAAAATATATAATTACTAGGTTCAACTTGTAAAATCGCTGGCCTATCATTTATCGAAGAGAAATTCTTAGCTTCATTGTCACTCAGTAATGAAATTGATGAATTTATTATATTAACATTTTTCATATCATATTTTGTACGCAGTGTTTATGGTTCCCGCGGTCTTCTTCAGTGCTTTCAGTCGTTCATTAAAATAATTTATTCGTAAATTCCACACAAATTATTTTTTACTCTTTTCATCAAAGCACTTAATCGTTTTACATTTGCGACAGTTCCCAAGTTGGTCTTTGCGAGACGCCGTCCGGCTTATAAATAAATTCAGACCGTGTCGAAATTTTGGCAGGCATTTCGAACAGTTACGAGCGTCTTTGGGAGAGCTAATGGGGCGGAATAAATCGGTTAATTACAGAGAAACGATTTATAATACAACTGTAAACCTTGTATTGAAGGATTATGATTTATATTCCATATCGGTTTTCGAATTGTCAGCGTATGGGAAGAACTCAACGAGATACTGTTTTATATATTCAAACTGGACGGCAAGCAAGCATGCCGACAACCAATTGTCTGCCTGTCAATCATACAAACAATGAAAATTGAAAGTAATTAGCCGAGAGCTTAACATGTACGTTCCGGAGCCAGGAATTGCGGGCTTAAATCCCAAAGCTGCAGGATTTTTTTTTAATTCAAAGATGCATAACTGGATGCCCAATGGATTGAGCAATTGACTGACCACCAATTGTCGTGAAATAAAATCTATTAAAAATAAGTCTTGACAATGTGGAGGTTCATAATCTCCATCATTTCTGTTGTCTTCATTTTGAAGTAATTCGCATAATTTTATTAGTAATGGCTATTGAAAATAAATCTTAATATCACCTCGAGTATAATCCATATTTAGTGTTTTTTTTTAGATACTCAGTGTAAGCAATCGAAATGATGCAACAATTATTCCATAAATCGTAACGCTCCAAATGCTTGAGAGTCCATCACAATCATCAAATAGTTTTCATTCGAATGCAATAGGCATATGTGTAACTCGTATGCGCAAAATGATAAGTACATCAATAACACGCTCTCCATTGCAATTGTCATGCGGGCTATATCGATTTTTTATTCTTTAGTAATAACCAAAATTTATTATAATGATGTTTATTGGCTACGACAATACTCTACGATGTTTATGCCTATGATTTTATGCCACATGCAAAAATGAAATGAAAATTTATCTATCGTTGATTATGTATTTATTATTATTATATATAATTATAATCACTTTTACGGTGATATATTTATCAATAAATAAATATAAAGTTACATAGTGTATTTCTGGTCCAAGAAAGTTGAGCGAAATTATATTCCGCTCTAGACGTTTTTTATGTTTGTACAAATTTATTCTGAGTCAATTTATTCAGCCATTCTATTCTGGATTCAACGTTATGTTGTGTGTTTTGTACAGATGCAATTCGATCAAAAATATATCGTTTCGAAGTTATTTGCATTGTAGCCCTGGGGGACGTCAAGGAAGGGAAAGAGGAGGTCTGATCTCTTCGGACTGCATTCGGACTGTGATAATTTATTGTTATTTCGATTTACAAGAGTGGATTGCTGGTTTTATTTTGAAATATTTATATATGACCGTGCAGGATTTTTATGTGTCACTGAATTTTACTGGATTATATTGTCGATGTTTGAAATTGATTTTAAACACCATAAATATCAAAAAAAAAGATAAATGATAGCAACATAGCATATCTATATATTAAATGCTAATAGAGCTTACAAATTACTGCTGTCAACTGAGGGTACTTTGTGAAATTAATGTTACATAAAATATAAAGCTTTATTTTTGGAAGACTACAGATTGCATGTTAGTCAGTGTTCCTCACTTTTTTGATAAAAAGCAGAGGTAATATAGTTATTGTTTTGGTAATAGTGTGACAGCTTATGTAGGTATCGACAAATGCTTTTTATCTAGTACAAAAATATAATTGTACTTAGTAAATAAATCATGATTTTAGTCTTAATTATACTATCTATAATGATACAACACCAACCGTCATCATGTTTTAGTTCATATTTGAAGAACGAAATGTTATACATCTACTGTAATGTTCATATTGCCAGAATTGTAAAAAACTGCACGTTTCTTAAATAATTCAGCTTTCGTTGGTTTACATTACGTTTGTTCTTAGAATGTTGAGCAAATCGCATTTGTCACATGCTTTATATTTAGCTTCCAGACTCGTTCCGACTTACATTTTCGCCAACTCAAATTTACACCTTTACTATATATACTCTTAAAGTTTTTTATACAATCTATCAATCAACAATCCAATTTTGAATCACGTCAGATTTTATTTTAGAAATGGATCTTTGCATACTCTCTCTGCATATGGTAAGAATTTTCTAAAAAATATATGTACAAAAGAGTTGAAAGAAATGTCATAATGCCTTAAACCTAAAGTATATTACTTGTGATTGTTTGATTGACAGTCGCCCATTGCGGAATCGTAATGAAATTTTACACATTATGTAAATATTTTCTCATTTTTAATAGTTGTGTAGATCAGTTGACTGTGTGCTGTTTACCGCGAAGTATTGGATAATGTGGTACCTCCTTGTTCTTATCATCGTGATCTTGGACATCGTAGTTATATATATAATAACTCTTTTTATAAATTTTTGTTCAATTCACAGGCTGTACCATATTATATTATCATATTTAGCCCACACGTATTCCTCCCATACACATATATATGTGTACAGTTTCATTTCTTAAATGCAATAATATATTCATATGCGAATAATGTATATTATTCGCATATAAATTCAGTGAAGAATGCTATCATAATAAACCACATATTAATTCAGCAGCCATATAACTTTCAAGTTAATCGCATATTCTAAATACCCACTGGATATAGAGATAATATTATTTCAAAATGTGTGCGGTATTTTAAACAGGTTTATGGTAGACCATCGTGGTAACTTCTGACACTTCCATTGCCATCTTGGAAGTTGTTGCAAGCGAAAAACCTTGGCGTCGGTGCAGATTGTCCTTCTACTGAAAACTTAAGCCCTAAAACATGTTACTGTATTATCTGAGTGTCGGCTACGGCGTATCATATGAAAATAGATATTAATAGATATACCAACTTATAAATAAAACTTCAAGCACTTCTTAACGTTGAAAAATATGATAACGTTTATACACATTTTATCGTAGTACTTTATTAGTTGTATTATAAGAGAAAAAATCCGGATTACTTCAGTCAATATGTAATACAATATATATATATATATATATATTATTTTTACCATGTTCTCTCCAAAAGTTATGCATATGAACTTAGCTATGTGAAAATGATCACTCCGG
>JAGVSQ010009861.1:0-13314 GCA_022683975.1 Rhyacophila evoluta
ACCAGTTTTAAATAATTTAGAATTTAAAATCAATATCCATCAAGCACCATCAGTCCAAAATATTAATTATTTTATTTTCATTAAAAAAGTGTTTTTATTATGTAATTCTTACAGATTATAAAAATGTATTCTCAATAAAATTGTTTGGTTTATAGATTGTGTGACTCAAATGTTCAGTACAACCATCTCCCAATATCTGAACCTCTCATCACAGAAGAGCCAGCCATTACTGTGAAAGTGGAACCGGGAAATATGCTTCAAGAAGAAATGAAGGCACATGCAGAAGTTGATCCTCATTGGGAGGAACGCAAACCTGAAGTGAAGCAGGAAATGATGTGGAGTATGTCAGCTAGTAATAATTCTTCTAAAGAAAAAGTTATCCAGTCCACTTTGCCTGTATGTGTGGAGAGCATCAACTCAACTATAGACGGGGAAGATATTCGTTTGGGCAGGAAGGAGAACATTTTGAATGAGGCAAACTCCAACAAAGTGCTCACCGATTTCAATTCACATCGCATGAGCGTCGCTGAGAAATTTGCTGAAAAGTAAGCTTGTATTATTTTATCATATGAAACCTAAACATGTAAGCAATTTTAACTAAATGCTCAATTGTACAAGGATGCATTGTACTACTTAAAGAGACATTTCCGAATCTATATTATGTTGAAAAGTCACACGTAGAAAGTGATATTTAAGAGTTTGTTAACCAATTGCTGTGAAAGAAGAATAATGAGTTTGTTGATTTCCTAGATTCTTCATTTTGCCAGTTATCGTGCATAATAAATTGTGTATGTAATTATAGTATTAAAAATGATGTGATAAAAAAAATAACTAGAGAAAATATTTAAGGCTCTCTATAATTCTAAACTATTATAAAATAGAATTTGTAAGAAAATATTAGTTCATTTAATCAGAAAATTTGTGGCTCTGTTCCACAGTATGTGGATATCGTTGGCTTAATCTGCAAATCAGCCAACTCCATATGTGTAACATGTTCAGGACCATCAAAATAATTTGATGAATGGTGGTGTTACTGTATGGAGTTAGCTGGTTTGGGATTAATCCATCAATATTTTATTGGTCCTCATTAGCTTTTTGGCTTCTGAGAAAGAAAAATTATCATTTTAATCTATTTAGGTATAACTAATATCAACTTTTCAGGCTGGTAAAAAAAACCAATGAAGTAGCAGGAATTATGGTGAATGGAAATAATCTTCCTCAAGTTGCAAAGATATCCACTGAATCTTCTGTATCTCCAATAGCAGTGCCGCTCGCTGCCAATAAGATTTCAGTAGACAAATGGAAAGCAGGCAAGTGCCTTTTTTGTCCCATGACATTCAGCCGCCATGCTGATTTAAGAGACCATGCCCTCACTATACACTGCAGGCCTGACGGATTATATGATTGCCCACGTTGTGATAAGGTGAATACTATTTTTATTATATACGTGGATTTGCGATTTATTCCACAATAATGGCTTCTACTAGGGTAGTTATAAATGATTCACTTTGTGGCTTGGCTTAGTCAAATCATTGATATAAAAATTCATGTACTTTTTCAATTGCTATTCAGATTTCTTCAGAAAATGTATGTGCTTGTAGGATGATGTAGGCCATACCATGATATGGCAGAATCGATACTAGCATATTGTGTTGGTTAAATATTTCAATAGCATGAAATAATTTTGTAAAATGAGTATTGAATAAAGATTTGTATTTTATAACTTATTCAAATCAAATTTTGATAAACTGGCCTCAAAAGTATCAGTTAAAATGTTTTCTTTTTATTGATAAAAAATTCACATTTGAGTGGTGCAAATCTTTCACGCTATAAAAATGGGCTTCTTCTTTTTAGCGCTTTCGGGATTACAAGGGTGTTCGGAAGCACGTGCGAGCTTTTCACGGGACACAATCCTTTTGCTGTTCACAATGCGACACCAAATTCACTTCTGCTGATAAACTTCGGCTTCACTTACTAAGGTCAGTGATATTAATTTGCTGTGGATAGAGACTACGATTAAGGTTAAGTGGAGTGGTGAATAGTATTTTCTATATATTTTATAAATTGTGATGTTTAAATTTTTATCGCAGGCACTCCGATCACCGGGAGTTTCTTTGCCCGGATTGCGGCAAGCAATTCAAACGCAAGGATAAGCTCACCCACCATATAAAGCGACAACATGCTATTGTGGATAGTGTAGATGAGGTAATTTAAACATATGTAATTTTTTTTTATTCAAGATTGGGACATGATTTATGAGAGTACTTCATACATTTAATGTGTTTAAAATATCAAAATCAATGGAGGTACAGTGAAAAATTTGTCATGTTTAGTCATTTTTATCGACTTAAAACTCAATTTTAATGTCAAAAGGCATGGGAAGCGCATCCCTCAAGGGAATCCAATAATTCGTCTGGCGCCGGTTCAGCATCCAACGTGTTAATATTTTTTGAACGATAATTGGTTGTCAGACGTTCAATCAATCTTTTATAGGAAATGAAAGAATCACAACATCATCAAAAAGGCAATATGTGTACTTTACTCCAACAGGGCTTGAACTCTAAATTATTAGATTTCTGGTGTGTAATATTCCCAGCCACTTGGTTTAATATACTGTGAATAATGTATTTACAATGCCCTGTCAATTCTCACAAAATCCAATCACCAGAATTATGTGATGCATATTATAATTAAAGGAATTTGGTAAAAATGATAGTATGTTGTATTGTAAATTGTTGTTTAATCGAAGTTTACCAGCAAAAATCTAATGAAATATTTAGGGATTGGGAAACCTTGAAACTAGCGAAAGTCTTCGATTGAGAGTTGAAATAACTGTGTAATTCTGATGTACGTATTAAAGTTTGCTAAATTTTTAGGGAGGTAGGCCAATAAAGCTTCGTAAAAATATCCCATCACCTCCATCAATGCCGTCAGATCCATCTGCGTACCTTCTCTTCACCTTCAAGTGCCACCCATGTCGACTGGGATTTAAGAGGAGAGGAATGCTGGTCAGTAATATAATGTATTCATATGGTAATATAAGTCAGTTACTTTGCCAAAAGGCTATCCAATAATGTTGTCATTTTTGGCAGGTGAATCATCTGGCACGAAGGCATCCAGAGATCAGTCGGGCATCTGTACCCGAGCTGCAGTTGCCAATCTTACGGGCTGAGAGAGATTATTTCTGCCAGTTCTGCGACAAGGTCTATAAAAGCAGCTCTAAGAGGAAGGCGCATATACTGAAAAATCATCCAGGTGCGTTACGTACTGTTAATATTTTTATTTTTTTAGATGTTAGTATTTTAGTAATGTAGTATATAAATACGACCTTGTTTGTTTCGCATTTGACATCACTTAACATAACAGAAGACTTAAAATGCTTTTTCATGATTATTATTGTAAGTATTATTCATATGATCCATTATTATAAAAAGTGTTTCTTTTAGGTGAATCGGTTCCTCCTTCCAACCGAGGTGTTAGTGCAATAGCGACTTTAGCAGGAAATGGTAGTGGGCCAGTTAGCGGGTTCACAGCATGCGTGGGAGCTGTCCCATCTGCTCCCCACCACTGTCCGCATTCCCCTTGCCACAAGCAGTATGCCTCCAAAGCCAAATTGTTACAACACATTCGCCACAAGCACTCTTTGCAGGTATAAATCCCATTTCTATTTAAGTTTTCTAAGGATAATTGGATGATTGAAATTTTTTATCTATTAATAAATATGTATATAATTTGTGTGAAACCTTATTTCCTAAGCATTTCTAAATAGTAATGATATATTATTATTTATCTTGGTTGACCACAAGCTATTATCATTCATAGCTCTGTATTTTTCTTAGTACATGTAATTACTGATATTATATAATTATTAATTTATAATGATGTCTGCAGTTGGCAAATGATATGAAGGAAAATTCAGTGTCAAAAAATGTGAACATCAATGAGGAGCCAATTATGAAGCCAAACGAACCAAAGGAAACAGATGATCACTCATCTCTTTCATCTGTCTCTATAAATAATAAGGTATGTATTTGATATTTCACCAAATCTGTTAATACCTCGCTTGCTAATTCATTAAAATAAGCGTTTATTTTGAGTTTTCTAATTCTAACAACATAAATTTTTATTCTAAATTATTTAAAACTGGTAAACTTCCATATGTGAGTTTACCAGTTTTAAATATTTTAGAATTTAAAATCAATTTCCATCAAGCACCATCAGTCGAAAATATTGATTATATAATTTTTTATAATGATCTTCTTTTTTTTCTTTGTATATCAAGTTTGAGTGTATAGTATAGACAACGAATACTCGTAGAAAAATTTTACTGTTTTATGTCTGCATTGAAACTCTATAGAACTGTTAAATACTGGTAATACGGAAATATTAAAAAGAAAAGCTTGGTAATATATTATATTTTGAGCAACATGAATACAAATATAATGGTTGTACTGTAAAGTAGATATTGATAAAATTGAGTATGCATTGAGAAGAATTAATGTAACTGATGATTCATTGCCTTTTGCAGGTTTCAAAATGGATAAAGGGAAATGAAGGTTGTCCTACGTCTCCACAGCAGTCTACCGTTCCCACCAAAGCTCTGAATGGGACGTCACTTCTGTCGACTGCTGGATTCCGAACCAATCTGCTTGCCGGCTTGCTGACTGATTTTTCTGGATATTCACTAATCAATTCCAATGCCTCTCCCCAACGTGATAAGGTTCGTCAAAACCGCTCTGATAATAGAGACTCCTTGGAATCTTCTCCCCAAGCTGAGATAGGCTATATTCAATCAGGGAATTCCCCTGAATATTCAATACCAGAAAGAAAATCGGCTGCAGACTCCACTGTTCTACTCCAATCCCTTCGAGATAACGGAATGAAATTCCGCCTGGTGCGGATGGCTAACCAGGCTGAGCATATGGAAGCAAAGATCACAGACTCTGTCCCTACTAGAATCGCAAGTGATAAGCTGCCTCCAGTGAGTGTGCTAGCAGGGGCCCGTGGTGCATCAGCATCCTTAAGCACTCGCTACACGGACCGCTGAATGTGCGATGTCCATGTTGCCTTTGAATTTGTGTCAGCGATATCTGTATCGCTCCTTTTTATTGTCGCCTGTGAGCGCTCAGTCCTCTGATGAGGATTTTTTTGTCTCCTGAAGAGAGGCCGCCCTTTGAGGTCTTGGGAGAATCGTGTGGGAAAATCGTCAAGGCTTCTCTCGTATTTTGGAGTCAATGGCGTCAAGAACCGCGTGTGAATTCCTCTTTGATCTGGTTCATCGCTATCCGTGCAAAAGAATTTGATAGTAATAATTGTTACCATAGTACATTTTCTTTCTTAGATGCATATGTAATTTATTGTCGAATTGTTATTTTTTTTCCTTTTGCACATTAATAAGCTACAATATTATCTTTAATCTGCGCTTCTAAATTCTTCGTTTCGATGTTCCTGTTAGTGCAGTATCGCTTGTAAGATTATTAGAGTTATGTTTCCTCTTGCGCTTTGAATCTCAGAAGTCTGGAGATTTCTCCGTGATGCTGCTTCGTTCCATTGACGTTTTGTAAATGTGTGCATATATATTGTAAAGAAAATAAAATTTAATGTCTCGCAGTAGCTGTAAATGTTATCGACGTATCTGTTTTGTATATTATATTGTATTTAGAATGATATTAATTTATTAAATTTCGTGTACAGCGTTATGGCGGATCATCAGTGGATTCCGTCGAGTGTTAAAATTATATTGAAGTATATTTTGGTTTGAATCTTTTGACGGCGATAGGATTTTTTTTATAAATCCCCAAATGTTGAGGAAATCTTGACACGTCAGGAATTACCGTGCGAATGGTTTTATCAATATTTAATACAGTTCTGTGTCTTCTGTTCGCAAAATCTTTTTCGAGCCTGTTTAACGCTCTCATTAAGCCTCCAGCGAAAAAAAATTGTCAAAATAGACAATTTTTATATCAAAAGAACCAAACATTTAAAGCTTGCGTTTGTAATTTGAATATTTGCAAAATGGTTGCAGTATTGTGTGATATAAATTGATATCCTCCGTTATACAACTCGATGCCTTTCCTACTTAATAGATTTCGGGAACAATTTTCTCTCGCTTGTCCCGAGGGACATGAAAAAATGACAAATAATACAACCTCTGTAGAATAATTTTGAAATTATATCGATTTGTTTTGATAATATTTAATATCAAGATTGTATACATAATTTTTAACCATCATTATGCAGTTTGTACCTCGCCTATCTTTTTTAGTTGGTATTAGTTTAATACGCACGGACCCGTTAATATAGATGTTGACCAAATTAGTACTTTTTTTATGTTAAACATGATATTCACCGCAATGTCTCGCGAAAGAATGGAAAATACTAATTTTATTTATTAATTAAAAAATCTAGTCAAATAAAATAATAATTGTATCAAATTAAGTATGTCAAAAAATAAATGTGTACTAATTATAACACTTATGCCTGACACTAATCTGTTGGTAAATTTTACAATTAAGCCTTCAATGGTATGGCGATTCTGCGAAGGCCTCTGTCTCCTCAACTGCTCGTCTTCTGTTGGTATTGCAATGTCAGCAAATCGCACAATTAAGTAAATTTATAAAATTAATGTATTGACTAATATTTAGTTGCCCATTGTTCTGCTTTTATTTTTAGAATCACAACGCCATAGATGTGCTTAGTTTTCACTTACATAATTTGAAAACTAGTAATGTTTTAATGGCTACTCCATTTTTTTAGTGGAGAAATCGGTAATAGTGTCCCGCATTAGTGTTGTAATTTAGTATAGTATTTTGTTATATGTGTAATTTATAACAGCCGTTTTTTGTTGGTAATGGAATTCATTCCGAAATTCTATTGTATTGAAGTGTCATAATAAAATAGTTTTGTCTTTCATAGTTTTTCCAATCATAATGTTAAATTCATTGAATGAAATCTTCTTTGATAGCCGATCGAGTACTTTCTCCACACTGTCACATATCACAACCCTTTCTTATAATAGAACCATATAATTATTTTCTAATGGCACAATTTTTCTCATATCTCTTAGTATTATATAAGTTTATCATGAAATTTGATATGTACTTCATCTAGACCATATAGCGAAACCTCAGTAATTCTAAATTGAGGGAGTGACAACTTCTAATAAAATGGAATTAATAACTAAATGTGTGCGATTAAAATTTTTGAAAACTTCTTGATATGTTTTGATCAATTGTATTACTGCAGATATTGGAATTGGGTGTTCGAATGGGATCTATCTTGATCAAATTATGCTTTACACCTTTCATAATATATTTAAAAGTTAAATGAAATAGACAACTCTGACCAATACGCTATTATATTAATAAATTTCAATATATTTTTCCAGTAAAATTGCTTTTTGTGCAGGTCCTGGCAAATATTATAGTTATTATAATTGATTAAGGATTATTACAATAATTTAGGTCGTTTATCGACTGTAAATAAAAAAATCCAAGTGAGAATTGCTTTTTAGATGAGACGGTTAACTAAATATGTCGAGATGATGGCATCTTTAATGGAAGATTTAGATACAAATAAATGTATGGGGCGCTTTTAATAGTAGCATTTTAAAATCAAAGTTAAGTCAAGTCGATTGTGCGGTATTTTGTAACAGTCATCAATTCATTGAATGAACCTTAAATGAGTGTAATATTTTAAATAATATACTCTCTCAGTAGGTATTGAAATATGCTGATTGTTGATATGTTGTGATTTTATAATTTCATGTAAATCAAAAGTATTTTATATAATCCATAAAACTGATCGGAAAAAAATTGACGTTACTTGAAAAAATGGCTATGTATTTTGTGAATTGATTACACGCAGTAATATCAAGAAGTTAATATTTTCCACCTTACTTATTATGTATTCTTGAAATTGACATGGGGTTTTTTTTACTGACTTTTGAATGAATGTTAATTGGCAATGAGACTAATTTAATCGGTCCAGTTCTTTATTTGGAAGCATATTGTAATGGAATAGATTGCTATTGTAATGTTCGCTTTACTGGATGGACTTTCATATGCCGTGTATTGTCAGCAGACTGTCGTAATGATGATTCCGAGCATTATTTCTAATTTTATTTGTTTTCCTTTTGCCTTCTGCAATGCAGTTTTGCAGCTGTATCATTGTAAGAACGTTTTCTGTCAAATATTTGGTAGCTCAACAATCTGTCATTCATAGGATGCCTTATTTCAGTTCTACTTGAAGCACTTAATTTCTAAATTGTTGCAACATACTGTTGTCTACAAATTCTCACTTATTTACTATTGGCGATTGTATATTTTTATTGTGTAGCATATTTTTTTGTGAAAATTGTGTCTGACATTAATGTTAAATAAAGTTCTTATATTTAAATGGTACAATTTTACTAAAACAAACTGTACTAATTAATATCTACGTTGTCACTTAGAAATATATGCAGCAAAAATAAAATCTCATTCGCCTATCATTTATAGAAAGTATTATAATCTTATGTTTTTACTTGGGATGCAACATTATTTTTCAAGATCCCAGAATCTTAGTGAGAAATACTGTCACTTATGATTATTTTTGATAAAAAAGATTACATTATAATTATTTAAAAATGCTACATACATACATAAAAGCTAGATTCTCAAAATTAGTTTCGCTGCGTCACTCCAGTATTGTAATGCATTTTTTGTTTTGCAGATTATTCATCATTTGAATCTCTATTTCATTTATACAATTTCCATTCCCTCAGTTATGTATTCTTGTCCAATAACAATCAAAATTCACAAATGTATTTCAAATAATTTTACTAACATCCTTATAAAAATCCGAGTGTGGTTTGCATTGGAGTAAAAATGAGAACTTTTTTTTATTGCACAAGAGATTTGATTACTGTAGAATTTAATCCTTCAATATTACATTTAGATACAAAGTAAACATCATGCTTTTATCTCTGTTGGGCTATTTTTAAATCGAACAATGATTTATAATGTCAAAAGGTGAGTGCAGGTTATGAGACCATATATATGTCACAATGTGAGATTAGTATGTTTATAAACAGGTGACTGCCGGTGTGGCATATGTAATTTTTGTGTTGTATATGAAACTCAGTATTACCTTGATTTGTGTCCTAAATATTATATTACTGCCAAAAATACAAGCAATACTTTCTTTTGATATTCAGACTGTAACTTATCTTTTCTGTATATGATTACATTGTATAGGAAGAAACAGTTTTTATAATGGTCTTTTTGTTAATTATTTTTTGAAACTACAATAAATTTTATTGATCTATAAACTAATCAGAAGGCATTATGCATAACTATATTTTGTCATAGTTATGGTTTTCCATGCAATATCCATAACCCTGCTCGAATTTGTCTTGAATTATTAAGAGTGCATAATGCTATTAAACTGATAGCTTAAGTAATCAATTTGATGAAGTAGTAATCAAAGCAAATTTTGATGAAATGCCTGAGGGATTGTATAATACTAAAAATAAAATAAATTTCTTCCAACCAATAATAATTTTCATTAATAATATGATACAGGTCTGTTATCTGTCTTGCAAATAGCTACCCATCCTTCCTTAATGAAGTTTTTTGATTGATTCTATCAACATTTTTTTTTAGTATTGATTTGTGCTCTGAAAGATAATATTACAACTTTTATGTTTTATTAACAGCCTTTAAATATTAATTATTGTATTGTTTCTTTTTATAAAGATATATTTCGTTGCCATTGTTATAGAGACTTTTATTAAAATAATTGTTGTATTCTGTATTGATATTTGATAAATGAGTGAAATTGTAAAGCTGCGGCTCTTAAAATGAATTTTGTTTATTTTGAATCAAACATATGATGGATTTTCTACTGAAGATAAAATATTATGTCACAAAGGTATATTTTATATTCTATTCAACACATGCATTGTACATTGGTTTTAAATTTGCTAAACTCTCTCTCACATACTAGTTTTGCAAAGAACCGAGGAAGACTGAAATGAACTAACTCTTCCGATAACTTTTATTTATGTATTATCAAAAATAAAATATGTATATTTTATGGCATCAGTAAATAAAGAGTTAACTGACTACTTAATACAAAATAATTCATGGTGTATTTTTCTCTTTTGTAACACTATATGAAAATGAACTCTTTTCACTGGGGATACTTACTTTCTGTAGTAAAATAACTCTTTTAATTTCATGTTTTGTGTTATATCATAAAAGCATCTCGTAACATCTAATGGTGAAACTTAGATTAAGTAGTGTTCAAATGATGGAAATATTACTTTGAAAATCAACAATAAAGAGAATATATAAATGTTATTTGATCTACTGATTTTATAGCAAGTATACAAAATGGAGAACTGTAAAGTTACTAAACCTATACCAATTTTTTAATTACATGAAGATAATAAATTACCATTCCATAGATAAATAACTATCATTATCGAAGATGGTAATTCTTTTTATTGTTTACTTTTGTCCAGATAACTCATAACTTTCTTAATCCAGTGTCATATTAATCTTACAGATTATTTTGTTGCCTTATCTTTTCTGAAATTGCTGTGAACAGTAGGCAATCCAATTTATGGAACAGAGCTTCTTGTCATTCTTGGTTGAACGATAATTTAAAATAAAAATACATTCATACAACTGTATACTGTTTTGTACATTTATTTTTTGCCCATTTGAAGTCTTACTATTATATTTGCATGGAGCGTAATTTTGTCATTGCTTCAAGCCTTATTGCCTGGAATGGCTTCTGATTTTGACGAATATTCACCCGAGTTGTCCAAGGTAGCTGCATCTATACAGTAAATTGAATCTTACCTGATTGCAAGACACTTCTCTCATTGATAATTGGAACATTGCACATACATATTAAATGATTGAACTGTATTGGTATTGCCACTTCAACTGATCTTGTAGCTATTGAAATAGATACTGGTTCCGCTGCCACACTATTTGTATGAGAGTGTTGACAGAGTTTAAAGTATTTGTTTTAGTAACTTTAATTATTACTTTGAAGTCATTTTCAAATTAAGTGGCTTTATTCGTTCTGATGCTTTCTGCAACACTAAGATAATATAAAAAATCAATATTCCACCCAAAATATAATTATTTGTTAAGTGATTTTAAAAAATATGGGATTTGATAATATAACTTTCTTGTAGATATTTGTCACATGATTACTGATATGCCCAGTGTATGGATTTAGATTTATTAATTATAAGATAAAAAAATAATTTTTCAACTAGAGCAGGATCTATTATATATTTCAGATGATTACAAAACTGAAATGTTATTTGACTTATGCATTTATCAATTCTATTTATTTAGCCTTAATTAGGCTGATAGTACTTCAAAACTTAGTATTCTGGATAATTTTAAAGCCGTTAATATAGATTTATCACAGTTTTATCTTTATCAATTTTCAATTGTTTTTATCATAATATTAATATTTTGATGTTTTCATGATAACAAAATTCATGAAAATAATATCTCAGACGAGCTATTTTGCTATATCTTTTAGCAGTATTGTTAACAGCAAGCTTAAAGTAGTTTGATATCTTTAAGTGTTATAAATCTTATCAATATATATTTTTTTACCATTTCTGTTCCGAAAGCAAAGCACATGTGTGAAGAAATCCACTCCAGAAATGGGGTATAAGGATTTCCGTAACATGGAGACAATGTCTTGACAGATATTTTCACAAGAATTGTTTGTCAGCCAATTGTTCAACCCAATGAACATCCAGTCCTGTATCTTTAGTTTTTTGAAGTCTGGCAGCTGTGGGAATCGAACCTGTAGTCTCCGGCTATTTTTAGAGAAACAAAAATAATGCCATTCTTGTCAATTATTCTACAATGTTTTATGGGATGAATATATTTAATATTTTGCAAATGCAATTACTATTTGTACACAAGTATACGGCATAGTAGGTGTTATGCTTCACACTTGATAACATTGTTGACTGTTTTTATCGGTGCCCATTAAAACTGTGTAAATATTACAAAACATCTCATATAAACTTTTACAGCCACATTTAACTATAATTGGAGTCTAACGAGATTTAAATGTTTTATTGAAAGACGAAAATTTCGATTCGTATTCTCAAATACTATCCTTGCTATCGAATCGATAATTGTATTAGCCTAGTGGTTCTTAACCTTTTCGAAATCGTGGACCTTTTTGATTATAAGAAAAATTTACAAAACACCAAAATCATCGAGGTCATAAAACTAACAATAAAAACTCCACGGACACTTTCATTTATAAATAAAAATCACAGATTACAAAAAAATAACATAAAAATGTAACATTATTATCATCGGCTGCGTTACCAATAGTATTTTGTCAAATTTCAATCATGTTTCATATTTGACGAAGCACTTGTAATATCTTCGGATAGTGCAGCAATTAAAGACCGCTATACTAGCTAATAATCATTTATTAAGATTAATATAGAGATAAATAACAAATGGCTTGTGGTATGTGAAATTTATTTCAGCAATGACCAGTTTATTTCTCTAAAAAAATGTCTGAGATAAAGTATTCAATCAAATATTTGATAAGCTAGAATACAATTATACAATTAAATGAATTGACTCTTTTTTTATGAAAACATAATTTGTTTCTCATAGTAATTGAAAAAAATAGAAGAATAAAGTTGATCCTTTGGTAAAGTCGGTTTTATATTATTAATGTTGTAAAACCTGCTAATTGTAGTAATAATCAACTATTTTTGCATTATATCGTAAGTAAAATAGATTATATCCATGAAATTAAAAAGTAAAGATGTGGTAGGGTAGTGGTAACCACCATCTTTATGTGGGTGTATCAAATACTTAATTAATCAGCTAGGTGATTTCGAAAAATTAATTTAATGTAATAAACAAAAATTTGGACAATAACCAAGACATTTATCTTACATCCTTTTTGTTGCATTGACCGAAAAGAACTATTACACTATTTTTTTGTGTTTCCAGTTACAGCTAGATAATTCACGTATAAGCCATTAGTTTATGAAATTTCCAGAAAATTAATTGTTTTGTTTTGAGTTGGCCACCACAGATCAACTGTTCAGTTCACATCAAATCCAGAGTAACTTTGAATCTCATAGTTAGTCTTTCCGGTAGCGTGGAGGTTAGCATGCGTGTCTGGTAATCTGGGAATGCAGGTTTGATTCCTACATCTTTCGGATTTGTAATAATCCAAAAGTGCGGGACTGGATCCCTATTGGGTTGAATAATTGTCTGACGAACAATTCTCGTGAAAAATAATCTGTCAAGA
>JAGVSQ010009862.1:0-13314 GCA_022683975.1 Rhyacophila evoluta
TTTAGAATTTAAAATCAATTTGCATCAAGCACCATCAGTCAAAAATATTAATTATGAAAAAATAAGGGCTTAAATAGACAGGTGATACCACAAAGCAAATATCTTTCACACACTGAGATATTGTGTCTATCCGTTCAGAATGCTTTCTATCTATTTTTTTCCATCTGAGACATAATAACATTATTCAAATAAAAGATCTACGTTGCAAACATATGCATATGTCATCAAATACACACACATTCTAGTACGAGGCTTAATACACAACAATTATTTCTGTTGATATTAATCGATGACTTTATGTTCGTAATGCCACCATTGAAATCAGGTGGGGTTTTATGAAGTCTACATAAAGTATGAAGACCTTAGAATCAATATATTTGGAGAAATAAACTAATGTAAATACCGGTTACTTAAAAACTATTGTAAATCAATAGGAGTCCATCGAAATTTATAAGCGCTGAAACATTTACATGAAAGATTACTAAAGAAAAAATAATAGAATATAAAAATTCCTAATAAAGTGTATTAGGCAATAATGTATATTATTACAGTAACAACACAATAATTATCTCTTGAAAATATACTCGGGAAATGCGTTTCTGCCATAAAACCATGACGGTTACCTCTCAATATCAAATATTGTTATATGGTAGTACCATAATGGATAATTATTGTGTAAATGAGAGCTTATATCACGCGTGATTGCGCGTGACGATTAATAATATTTCTATGTGTGGTTTTTTGGATCAATTATATTTGGTAATATTATGTATCTGCAGTTTCATTAATCTTAAATTTCCTGAAATTTTTGTTAGTGCGAATATTATAGAATGGCTAAAAACTATAGATTAGCTTGGAAATTGTTTGCCAACATATTTTCAAAATCAATAGGTTACTAATAAAGTTTGACATCAGGCATGGTTTTTTTGAAGTTGAACTATCATAAAATAATTATCCTTTTTATTTTACTTCTGATTTATGTTTTACTTTGTCATTTAAAAACTTTGAATGGAAATGAGAGCTTCTAAAGAATACTAAATGGATCGTCTTTTTCTTATATTGTACAATGAAATAAATAATCAATAGTTTTCTAATACTTCCACATTAGATTGGCGTTTAAAATAACCAAATTATTCAAGAGCATGTGTTTTTCAGTAATTTAATTAGAAAACATGTTGATTTTTGCTAAATTTGTATAATGGATTCGTAAAATTTAATTTTAATTATATAAATGTTCATTCCACTTTTTTATATGGAGATTCAAAGTGTATTATTTATGTTTCTGAAATAAATATAAAGGAAATACATTATATTTAACTGTATAAATATAAGTATGATGATGTTTATTATACAAAACAAAAAAGCCTTAACTAGTTACGGCTAGTATAATAAGAAAGGTCTTAATGTGGTAAAAAATACATCGGAGAATGAATAATGAAAAAATCACCTATAAATAGGAAAAAAACCTTTACCGCACAACAAAAAATACAGTATCAATCTGAACTCTCCGAGGAAAACGAACAAAAACTGGGCGAAAAGGGCGGGACGCAGGGAAGGCGCCCCGTCAAATACTAATCCGATCTCATTTCTCCTTCTAATTCCCCAAACAACTGCCCTCTAACACTTTCTCGACAAGCCTCTTTTAAAACAAAAGATTTGAAAATCACTGTTTCACCCCTGCCCGGATTATAATTTTCTCACGGGCGCCCGTATTTAAAATATAACTGCCCGTCAGGAGTTTATTATTTAACAGGAAAGTTTTTCAATTATACGCTATTTGTCGCTAACCTTTTAAAAGCCTTCTTGATCTTTGCTTCTATTGTGGAAGAAAAGCTATGTTAATTTACGAACCTATTATTTCTATCAAATATTCTAAAAAGAGCTTATGTTTAACATAGAAACAAATAAATATATACCATTTCATGAGTAATACTTAGCGGTTAGTTTCTCTTTCTAAACCTTATTCTTACTTATACTTAGTATATAGCAACGATGTAGCGCTGTCAGGATAAATATTAATCACTTTATATCCTCATATTTTAAACTTTTATAGGTCGATTTCACTGAACATTATGTGCATAATACCCGATATCCTTCCAAGATGCTAAAATCTTGCTGTTCAGGAAAAATCAAGTAAAATTCGATCTTTTCAGAGGCATCTGCAATACGTGTTTCGTCCAGTTACAGCATCACTGCATACATTTGAATGTAATGTAGAGTTATTTGAAAATTACGAGTATACCATATGTCAAATTCTCAAATTATCTATATAGACACTCCTGTATATTCATTATGCCTATTTTTAACCAGTCACTTGCTATAAATAAATTCAAATGATATAACAACCTTATTATAAATTGTTTATTACGTTTTTGAAACTGTATCTGCTATGAGTATATATTATAATATATTAATATTCGTAATACGAATGGTTATCTGATTTTTTTAATGGATTCGTAATCAATCATTTTTTCAAAGCGATTTCAAAGCCATCATGTTAATTTGCATAGCAAGCAAAAAGCATTCACAAAAAAAAAATGTGTGAGCTAAATAAATTATTATTTTTAATTCAAACTCTTCACGTTGATTAGCTTGTAATACACTACTATGACACTATTATCATTACATAAATAATAACAAATTTACCATACGTACTTACAAATAAAAAAAACTCATTTCATCAAACGACGTGTCAATTCGACCTCACTATTATATATATGTATTTTAATTTTTAACTATTACAATATATTTGTCCCAAACGTTGAGCATATGAATCTTCATTATGTAAAAACATTTCTTGAAAGTTTTTATTTCATGAAAATTAGCTGTCAACATACGTATTTTATATTTATTTTAATAGAAACATAACGTGTTGTTATTATAAAAAACTAAATAGTTAATAAAAAATATTGTCAACAACTTGGTAATATTAGATAAGGATCACAATGGGGTTAAAATTCTAGACTCGACTGTTTAGACAATATAACGCCTATAGGTTTTCTTTTAAATGTAATAAAAGATACGATTTTCACTAAATGTATTTACTAAGAAGATACTATCAAAGACAATCCCTACGACTTCCAGTTAGAGTAAAAAAGTAATGCTTTCCATCAGATACGCTATCACTTCAAAAAAGTGATTCCAATGTCGAGTTTATATCCCGGTACTAAAAATTCGTGAAAAAACGCTTCATGGGTCGTTTATAACGCTAAGCGCCATGAAAGACCGTTATAAGGAAAGCCGAAAATATAAATAAACCACCAAGACAAATAAATGCGAGGCAACGAAACAGATAAAGGTAAGAAGAACCATAAGAAAAGAGCAAAGAAAAGAGAATACATTTAAGTAAACGCTATATTTATTATATAGCGGGACTCGATTTTTGCTCAAATAACTGAAGCAGCCTATTGGATTTGATATTATAGTTTAAATTCATACTTAAAAGTAATGCTTTTTTAAATCACGTATTTTCTGATCGTGATGAACTTGGGTATTGATGATGTGAAGATTAATCTCGAAAGATTTATTTTCAGTCAATCACTTAACCGATTGAACATTCAGTTTGGCATTTTAAATTTAAAAAACTGTTTTACTCATTTATGATTACTCAATTATGGTTTTGTACTCAACACCATAATTTATACCATTTCTTTGTTCATGTTCGTTATAAATTTGAATGAAATCGACCAGTTTAAAGATTTTTTTTCAGTTGTTTTATAGAGTCACTTCAATATGACACTATTTTTTAATATAATTATTATTGTGTCTGATGTGTCAATAGGATAATTTAAAAGGTAGTTTAGTTTAGTTATTAACATAAGTATTGTTCGTAAGAGGTTTTTTAATGACTACTAAGCAACAGAGATATTTCGAAAAACTGCCAGGATAGGTGAATATTGTGATGATTTTTTACGAATCTTCGCATCAAAATATTATTTATTTTTAGTTTGATAATATGCTTAAATAATAAACTTACACCTCTCGTTAATATTTACAAGCAAAGTAAATCGTAACACAGCTTTTTTTCATTGAAAAAAACCAATGATGAAGGACTCACATATGAGTCCACAGCGGAGTATTCGATGTTCCAGTAAATCTCATATATGAGTCCACGGACGTTAATATGAATAACTAAAAAAACAAGATAAGTATGTTACATTTTTTGAAACTACTGATCACACTTCATTATTTAGTCCACATACAAAAATTGAAATTGTCAAGTATTTCTTTGTTTAACTATTATGGCCCGGTATCAATATTTTATGTATAAAATTTCCAAAGTAACAAATAAGATAGAAATTTATGTTGTTCAAATAAATAATAGTTCAAAGTTAGAGGATATGTTAGTCTTGAAATCAATAGAAAATTTAATTTCACAAGTTGCATTGCATTCGAATGGCGGATACACTTACCTTTGTAAGAACATCACTTACTACCACGCAGAATGAGGTTTCTCGTATATATTTCTTGGTTCAGTTTCCTTGGAGTTCCTCCAGAATTATTCATGTGTTGTTATTCAAAGTTTGTTACGTGTTCTCATTGCAGCAAAGGTTTTGCAAAGTAAAGAAAACCAGAAACTTTCAGATATTTTATACTTCACTGAAGAGGAAAATAATTCAAATAAACTTTTTGTGAAGTTCAATAGAAATAATTTACATCTTGATCTAATTAAATAATCACATGAAAACAATTTTTACACAAATTAAACCAGTACCTAAACATTCTACTTATCTTATTATATTATCTTTTTGTATAAAATCTTAATTTTATATTTATATTATTAGGTATCACCCGTAACACTATATTATTTGGCTTAACTTTATTATTTTTCCTGTAAGTGAGTTTAGAATTATCCATTTTCACACTGATTATCTGGATATGGTTCTTACTACAAATGCTATGAATATTTTTGAACTGAAATATTTAAGACTGGGTGACTTGAGTGCGAAAACCCAGGCTCTTGTGTGCGTCAACTTAACCCAACCAAAGTTTTGTGTAATTGAAAATTAAGATTAAGACCAGACGTACATACGAGATGGGTGTATGGAGAGCATATTTATAATAGTAACTGGCAACCCAATCTCATATAATGGGAAAAAGCTACTGGTCGATTGGAATTACTTCAGAAAACTTTAACGCGATCGTATTCTTAAGAATGTGTTATTATTTTCTTAAAACCAAAATTTATCCGTAGTGTTTATAAGTTAATAATAGTCTATAGAGCTTTATTACTGTTGTTGAGTTAAATCACAAAAATTATACAGTTATACACTATACATTTATGGCAAAACAATCATATTACAATTAAACGATATTCTATAAGTTAATAAATAATATAAAAAACAATCTTGCTTAATCAGATCAACCTATAACATTAACTAAACCTTTCAAAATATATAGACCGTATATTATTAACAGTGGTTTAAACGTGGTGACTTAAATGCATAGACGGCTGACCTATTCGCGAGTCAAAGAGCTCAGATCTAAATGAACGTCTCCCCTCTCTTTATAAATCTTGATAAACGTTTAATGTGCAAACTTAAGATCGTCATTTGTTCTCATTGCGTTGCAGTCACAGGATGTCTTACGTAATGACACGTTTACACCGTAAGCCTTTCTCAAGGTTCTCTAAATTTGGGCACTTGGAGACATGGTGGCTAGCCTCATGCAAGAGTATCTTAAATTACATTTCTTTATTACTTCTCTGATATATTTTATTTTATGTTTTACCTTTAAAATTAAAAAGATTATTAAGCTTAGTTAAGTTCAGCTTTATCCGAGATATTTATAACGTTGTACTAAGTAAAACCACAGTATGTAAATAAACAATAGGGAATCGAATTCAAGACGCTGGCTTCTTAATTAACAGGGCAGTATATTTATGTAGGTAGCAACTTTTTTATTTTTCTATCCGCTTACAGTGGGTTGAAATATTGTTTGCCATATAATTTATTTCAACTAAAAGGATGTTATTATTGATCCTACAGTAGTGTGATATAAAATTCAAGCCTCATAGCTATATTAGGTGCATATTTTTACAATACTGATGCACAGTACCACAAATAGTTTCCACAACTTTTTGTGTTCACTTCATTCATTATTCATAAATCCTAAATAAGTCCTGTGCGCAAAGCACGTTCACCTAAGTATACAAAACTTTTATTTTCATATATAGTTTTTTACTTTTCAAATTTATTTTCAGTGAAAAAATTTCCCGGAAGTGATGTATTTACCGTAAAGTCAACATGCTAAGCTAAACTTGTAATGGTTAAATACATATGTAATGTGCTGCTTACTATTGGTTGTAGTTTTTCTTGAGGTTCTACTAAAAACATCAAAACCTTTCTTTTATGCATGCATTTTACCGGCGCTACTGTACGTTAGTAAATTTTGGCACATATCAAAAGCTCAGAAAAACCGTATATAAGGCTTTGAAAACAAATGGGACGAAGTGGAATGACTTCGTAGAAAACTCGAAGATAAGGAAAGAGACGGGACAACCCCCTGTCACACTAAAATGCATGCAGCAAATTTTATATGGAACTGGCTGGGGGATATAGTATAGAGCCTCCAAAGAGCCTGGTTCCTGCTTGTCTCTACTTCAGACTGGTAGGGTTACGGCGACTTGAAAAACAGTTGGTTACTATCTATGTACTCAGCCTGACCTGGAGGATACAAAACAGCTGGCGGGTGACAGAGAATCTTGGAGGCATCACGTGGTGGCCATATGCTCCGCATAGGGAGCGGATATGGGAAAGAGAGACTATCAAGTTTGGTTGTAGGGTTAGTAATTCATTATTTTTCTCATATTTACTACACCTTCTAACCAACTGCCTTTTTTCGACATGCATTTTGTCCACCTCATTCATTCCTTATTAAAATATTTATTTACACATCAATAAAAATATTAATAATTTATAAACAAAATAATATAAATTTAATAACGTCTCATAAAAAAACAGACAGTTAACATATTCTCAAAAATGTATCGTATAGATTAATATGTAGAATAATAAATGGAAAATATATTGCGATAAACAAATTCATTGTCCTTATAAACAAAGTTGTAATAATAAATAATCTATTTTATATGGAAAATGCATATCCAAATAAAAATTAAATTGACTTATAATTGAACTATCAAACTATTTAAATATTTTTATTTGTTTTTTTGTAACTAAATTATATAATAATTATTCATGATTTAGGCAGATTAAGCAATTTCTTGTGATACATTGATCGAAACGGGACAGATAACTAGTTGCAAACTGAAAATGGCCACTAAAGTAATAATATATCTTCGAGTAAACGTAAACAAACCACAAGGCATCAAAGAATCGACTCAGTGAGTATTCATCCATATCTAAATAACTTTGGGAATTAGTTGGGCCGTCCCTCTTGAAACCAAAACTGCAGAGGCCACGAGGTGAAACTTATTTGCTTCGTGATACGGATGGAAGGCGACGGAGTCTCACGTGCCCTCCTTCCCTCTCAGTAAGGTTTCTACAAATATATTTCCATTATCTCCAAGAATATTTTGAATCATTTTAATTTTAAATATTTTTATTTATATTACAGTGTTTCCATTACATTTTTTGTTAAATTTCAGTGATGTTTTAGAGCAATATAAATACTTTAAAATTTAGTGAACAATTTAAATTTACTTAATAATTCATTTCAATAAGATAAGTAGTAACTTATTCTGTTATTCTTTTAGTAATGCTAAGAAAAATATAAAATATCACATTTTATCATATTTTTTAGTCTACATAAAACTCATCAACATTAAAATATATTATAGCTATATTACATATGTATTTTATTGTATACTACATGACATTAATCTAGTTATTGTCAACAATGGATAAGATTTTTTTATGTTCACTTTATGTAAGAATTTTTTATCATGTCCGCTCCAAAAGTGAAGTATATGTATGTACATAGTGTGAAGTTGTTCGTTTTCAGTGTAGAGTATATCTCCGCAATGTGAAAAGTGTTTAGACAGACTATTTTTCACGAGAATTGCTTGTCGAATAATTATTAAGCCCAATGAGCATCCAGTCCTGCATTTTCAGATTTTAAAAAATCCAGCAGGTTTGGGAATCGAACACTCACTCCCCGGTTGCAAGGCGCGCATGGTAACCTCTCAGCGATCAAGGATAACAATATAACCAACGTTAATCTTTGATTTTTATCATACAATTTCAATAAAATATATATTTATATATATACTACTTATTGTTCTGAACATCGAAAGTTTTTTTTGTGTTACTTCATATTATATAGTGCAATTTTGCAACCGTGTCATTGTTATAACTTCTTCTGCAAATATCGAATTTCAAGTCAACTTGGTTTATTTCATCATTTATCAAAGCAAATTCTCGGTCAGAAGCACTAGTTTGCTCAAAAGTTAACATCAATATGTAATAAATACTTCAGTAAGCATTGTGATCTTTATTTCAATATATATAGTTATTAAAATATTTACGTTTACTTTGATAATGCAGAATATATTTTATGTGAACACTTATCTTAACCGATTGTATTTCATAAAAATTTGTCATATTCCAAACACTCAATCATACGTCTTTGATTTTTTAATTTATTTTTTAAATTGTAGGGTACAAACTCATAACCTATATCATCAAAGTGTATCTGCTTACCAATTAGCTATCTGAATCAATTAATTCAGTAATGGTTGAATGATATGAATTAGTTAAAAATCTAAAAAATACGTTTGTGATTAAGAAAATAAAATAAATTATTGGTACTGCAATAAATTATGATATAAAGTTAATTAAATTTTAGTATTTTTGCTGCTGTTACAATAGCTAAATATTGCTTATTACAAAAATATAACTTAATAAGCAGTGATAATAAGTAAATTATTCGCAACAGCTAAAGTAATAAAAATACCATTAAAATTTATATTGAAACACCTTTTTGCGATATAAAAAGGACTATGTATTATTTTATTATTGTAACAATAAATTATCGTTCTTTTAATGAAAATGAATAACTTAACATAATTAATTAACTCAATAACAAAACTTTATAAGCATAATAATATAACGGAAAATATGGAAATAATAGATCCGATTGAAGATATCAAAGTTTAATTGAGTAATTTAGACACAAAAGCAAAATATTTCTAACAGTTTCGCTTAAGTACCCCACTCCAGTCATCAGTCACTTTTGTTCTTAGAACGTTGAAAAGTTAAAGAAAGAGACGAGAAAAAGCTAATAGGCCAAAATTAAAAGCAAAAGTTATCACTTCACAAACAAAAGAATTTAGTACTCGACTAATTATAAAATTTTATTGTTCTGAGAGTCAACTGACGAAATACAGAAAGGAATAATGTGTACCGCTTCTTGCGATAAAGTGTGGAGTCACCCCCGGTCTGGGATATATTAATTAGTTTTGCGCCATTCTGTCGGGCGAGAGAAAAATATAAGCTTTTATTAGGGTGACAATATTTTTGCAATCGCTTTGGTAGGAAAAGTTTATTGATTTTAATTTAAATAGAATGTTACATTTTAACAACATTTACAGTAATAACCAGGCAAAGCGAATAGTTGGAAATGATTATTTATATTTTGCTAATTAACTTTAAAATTTAATTATGATATAACTGTAAATCTATACCGCGGAGATATTGTGAACATATATGTAATAACTTATAAGTTGTAATTTAAGCGTAAGCATTATTTAAAATAAAAAAATATAACTTACTTGACTTGATGTGATTACTACAAGTTTCAATCATTATACTCTTTAAACTGATATAGATTCATGTCAACAATTAATCCTAAGATTATTTTCTGCAAAATTTTCTTTTGTGTGATATACAATGCGTAATAGTATTCTTGATAGAAGGCAAGTGTTTTCACTATTTTTTAAATTTGGTTTATCACAAATTTCTTTGAAACATCTATAAGTAAAATTTTAACTATAATTTTCCTGTAAAAGGCCGTTAAAAGTTCTGATATTTTTATGTAGATGTAGTAAGATATGGCTAGTGGTAGTAGCAAGTGGGCGTACTTTGGCAACGCGTGGGTTCATATTCCGTATCTGTATAAATAATTTAAAAAATGCAGGGTTGATCCAAATTTTAATAAAAAAACCTGATTTTGTGTTCCACGATTAAAGCGTAAATAAAAGTAAAATACATATCTCAAACCGTCAATATCCAATGACAGATGATTGATAAAACATTTCTGATGCAACTGAAAGGATGAACAAAATAGATATATGAAGATAGTGATCCTTATTAAAGCCTGAAATAACTAAAAAGAAATGAAAATAGTAGAAACTATATCAATGTGTGTTTTAAAATAAAATGATGATTAGTGAATGAAGGGAGCATCTTTAAAGTGAACTTATTACACCACGCCAAAATGCACAAGATAAGATTAAACTAGTATGTTTTTGTATAAAAGAACCATTTAGAATGCAAGTCAGTAAAAAATATTGTAAAAAGTAAAATTGATAATATATAAATCTGTCAAAATATAAAATTTCAGACGTTTCAAAATTTAATCTTAGATGTATTTTGAAGGTACGGTCACCCAAAACATATTGACGTTGACATCATTATCACGTTTTAGTTTTTTGTAGGTTAGGTCGGCATTCAATGTAAAATGTATGAGCTTTTTATTTGAAACCAACATTTTAATTGGACGTAGAACTGAAAAAAAAAATATCGTAATATTTGAAAACATTTTTTTCGTGATTCTAACTATGTATATTATCAAAACTTGGTAATACTTGGAATATCCGGAGATTTTTGGTCATTAATTTTGTGTCCGGAAATTAAATTTACTGTACGCAAATTGAATAACTGTTGCGGATAAAACTGCTGGTTTATAAAGCTTTAGCAGGTGACTGTTCAAGCTACACCGCGTTTAGTTAACTTTATTGGAGTTGCGTAGCTTATAACAGTAATTAATATACGTTATCTAACCTTATTTCTTCTCCCCGGTAGCGTAGAGCTGTAGAAAATAACGTACACGCACCGTCATTCGGGTAATGCGAGTTCGATTTCCACATCCGCCGAATTTTTGAAAATTTAAAATACAAAGCTGGACGATCTCTAGGTTGAGCATACAGCACGTTCTCACGTTGGAGAGATCCATAAGCTGCACTTTTAGAGTGGACGTCTTCACATTGTGTAGATTCATATACTCCACCTTCGAAGCAAATATAGCATACGAAAACTCACATCTAACCTAAGCTTTGTTTAAGTTTTACTTAACTATCAAATTTACTGGCGGATACGCAACAAAAATAGTCCGCTGGTGAAGTAATTGTGATAGTAAAAAATCAATATAATATATTTATTATATTTATATATTATATACAAAACGTGTCAGTATAATTAGATCCTCTCGTTACTTTTCCTAGCAGATGGAGTCCTAGCACCCTAAAAACTTTCAGTTAATATCCATAGGATGCGCTCCAAGAAATTTAAAGATGCCAGCATGATCTACGAAGATGCAAAGCAACCGGCAGTCATTATGTAGAATAGAAGGAGATATATATGTATAATGTGATAATTTAGCTTAGCTTATCAGATACTCCTAGATATGACTAGCTGATAATCAATTTTCATTGGAAAAAAACATGTCCAAGTAAATTTTGGCTATTAATTTTTGCAGCATTTGTAGAAGAAAAGACTTAAAAAATCTTGTTGCAAAATATGACCAAATTAATTTTCTGTAAATTGAAATTCCAACGAATTAACTTACATTACTCATTCATTAACGTCACTTTGATAAAAAAACGATGTATTCACCGTACTATTATATCTTCGTATTACTGGCAAAAGACGTTAAAGTGAAAAAGTGAGCTTTGAAATAATCGAATTTTAATGTTTGAATCACTCTGATAAATACATTTTACGACAACTTCTTAAATATAAAATATTATAACTTAAGAAATTGTCCTCAAATATATTCAACAGACAGATTCAAACATTTAAGCTTGATTATCTCAAAACTCACTTTTTCCCTTTAACGTCTTTTGCCAGTAATACGAGGATATACTCTCAAACAGCAAATAAAATAATACCTACAAATACAGTATACAGTATACTAGGTATATAATATAACGTAGTCTGTATAATAAATGAGACAAGGGCATGTATACAATTCTTTTGCTTTTCTTTGCTAATTTTAGAGCTTGTTGTATTAACCCTTTGTGACCCCTAAAAAGACGCAGTAATACTACTGTTTCCATGAACTTTCTCTTTTATATTAAATTTCTTCCTTATTCTTTGAAGTCTGCACGACAATACCGTGTTGGATCTGCTTGAAAGTCACGAGTATTACTTTGTTTATCAAAATAACAACTTCCCTTATTTATGTTGTAAGAATAATATAATTAATACTACTGTTATATAATTTACTTTTTTTGTGCAAAAAGTAAAAAGTATGCTCACTTTCAAATATTGTAACGGCCAACTGTAAACTTTAAGCTGGTTTATAAGTGTCTAGATATAATATTATATTTATATAAAGATATGATATATCTTTTATAAAGAAAAGTTAGCGTATCATCATATTAAAGGAATGCGAATTCAGTTCCTGTACCTGGAAGGTTTTTAAAAATCTGAAAATGCTTGACTGGATACGCATTGTGTTGATCAATTGTCTGATAGCTAATTCTCATGAAAATATCTGTCGAGATATATCTTCACATTGCGGATAACCATATAGTTCTCTTTTGAAGTGGATATCTTTACACTGTGGAGGTTTATATATTCCACTTTCGGACTGAATATGGTTAAAAATGTATAAATGAGAGTGTTTTTAAAAGTTTGCCAAAACTTGTATTTATGAAATAACGCAAAATTTATTTTAATGGCCTTTAATGATACATACACATGATACAGCTTTGGCTTTTAATGATACATACAGAAATTTATAAAGTTTAAGAAGTTTCAGGTTTACAATCGTTTACCACCAAACATTATCAACAGGTCATGTTGATTAAAATATTTTAATTCGCTTTAAAATGCACGCGATCTGATGAAATTTTAATTGACTATTACACTCATTAATAATTGTCATTTGTAATGATAACAATTCTAATAAAATGAAAATTTAGGTTTCACTGATTGTTCATTGCGTTGGACATTTGGCTGACAACCAATTTTCATGAAAAACAAATTTTCGAAATATGTCTTCTGGAATTTGGACATTGGAAATATCTAAATCGCCAAGATTTTTGAATAAAAACAGTTAAGAATGCAGTTCATCGCTCTATCGTAAAAGCTACCGATTTTTCTAATTGGGAGTTGCAAATTTCACCCT
>JAGVSQ010009864.1:0-13313 GCA_022683975.1 Rhyacophila evoluta
TCATTCGCGTGTCATGCAAAATCGTCTCGCGTGCCACCTGTGACACGCGTGCCATGGGTTCGCCATCCCTGTCTTAGGTTATGTTTGATAAATTAATTTAAAATGTATGTATTTTACACATATATTTAATTTCAAATTAATTTATTAGAAACTTGAGATATTTAAAAAACAAACTTTCTCCAGTGGGATTCATGTTTTACGCAGGTATACGAATTTCTGCATATTACGGCTCGGTACATATATAATTTAGTTTACATATTATTGATTTGAACCGTTTCCTAACTTGAGTAAGCCTTAACATCATAGAAGCCATGCAACAATTAACCAACTATGTGAAATTATTATTCTATAGTTCAATTTGTGTGAAGTCATTTTATTTTGATTTTCAGTAAGCTACCAAAATCAATGTAACAATAATAAATAAACCAAACATAAATGGAATTTTATTTTGATATAATCATCAGTGCTTAGAATAAATTATCAATTGTTTTTAAACTGCCAATGATGATTAGGATACCTCCCTAATAATTCAGCTGTTGCAAGATAATGTTAAACAGTTGCACTGGAAGAATTGGTTTTCTATATTTGGAATATTTTGAGCAAATTAAATACAATTTTTTTGTAGATTTCAGTTGTTGCATTGATGACCTCCACCTCTCTTTTTTAGATTCCTCTGCCAGTGTACTTGTTGACATTTTGAGCATCCATCTTCCACTGGTAAATACAATAGGTACTTGGCAAGGATGTGATAGAAATACTGCAGAAGGAAATAAGGAGTGATATTTAACAAAAAAAAAAAACATTTTTATCAACAAAATGAGTTTTATATTATACTCATTTATTATTTTATTCACATTTCAAAGGCATTCAGAAAATGGTGTCAATGACATTTAATTATTTTGTAATACTAATCCTGATACATTTAGGTATACGAAATATTTTAACAACATTGAGTGTTTGAATCTCCAGCATTCATCTTATTCAGATTTTGAAAATATGCATTGTATGGAACTGGGTATTTTTGAAAAATGATTTCTCAATGTGGATTTTTACAAAGTAAATAATAAAAAAAATTTGAACTAAGATATATTCATAACTCAATTTGTTAAAACAATTATTCGCTTAGCCATCATTCCATCAAATCTGCTTAATGCCAGAAAAAGCATACTAAAATTATATCAATATAACAGATTTTGACTAATTACATATTAACAATATTCTAACCAAAATGAAATAGTTTGACTAAACAATGTTGATGGGTCACATTTTTGTTCATTTGAAAACTTATATTCTTTCAAATCTAATATACTTAGTATAATATAACCCATCGTTATTTAGTTGTTGGGTAGATTTTTATTATTATTAGACCCTTCTATTGTTAAATAACATCATACACTTATAAAATAATAAATAGTGAGATTTGTGGAAAATGTTGCATAGCAGAATAATGAGTAAAGGAACACTTCTTGATTTATAACATACAATAAACAGAAATCTGAATACAATATTAATGACAAGAAGGTAACCTACATAGAAAGTATTATTTTCACTATCATAAATAAACTTTAAATGGCTAATACACATTGTAATAGAGTGACTATTTTAACAATTTTATTTATGTTTTGAGAGTCAATAATGAAGGAACGTTCATCTATTAAATGACACAGCTTGTGCCAAAAAAACCATAAACTGATACCACGGATAAACATTGAACCCATTTAACAATTAATTCTTTAATTTTCATGAATAATATTTTTGTGACAATTTTATAATAAGTGGTATGTGGTTGTATGTATGACTTATGAATTTTATTGTTCAACAAATGGTTTGAATGTCCATTCTCAAATACAACATTCACATGGATTCAAAATTATTTGGGTTTTAATATGCTATCACTAGCCAGCAAAATGATGATTACAACTATCTTTTGTGTTATTATTGAAAAAGTAAGTGGAGAATTGTGCCTAGAAAAATATCTGGCTACCTAAACACTTACAATAAATATAATTAATGCATTATAATAATAGTTACTTGTGTAGTTATTCAAAACACATTGAACATTCAAAAATATTTTATACACCATGCAATTTTCTTGATTTAATGAGTTAAATGAAAAAGTAATTTTTAATATGGTAAGTGGTGGATAGCAAAATGAATGAAAAATTACAGAATACTTGTAACTTAAATATGAATTTATATTGCAAATCAGACTTTCGGTCATCATTAATGTATTGAATCAACTCGAAGAATGAACACTGTTTCATATTCCACATGTTAGCACATTAATTAACTTTTTCTTGGATTTCATGCAAAATGCACTCATATTGACGGTAGGCCTCCAAAATATATAGATATGCTATGAGAATATATGTGATCAAAATTAATCTGAGGATCATGTTATCTACCACTATCAATTTGTCAGTACTTGGAACACAAAAATTCTCAATTTATTACTTTGAAAGCAAATATTAAAAACATTCCATTGATATGGGTAGATTTAAAATGTGAATGATAATTGAAATTTGATACTAGTAGTCACAACATCGCCCCATCACAGAATGTTTGATTGATAATTTTGTAAAATTGGATTGCCACTAGCAAAATGGTACACCTTATTTACACAAGCAAAAAAATGAAAAAGATAAAATTAAAGATTCTTCTCACTAGAAGTGCGTTGAAATTTAAAATTTACAGTTTCAACCATTTGTAATCTGATTTTTTCAATGTTTTAATTCTTTAAATTTCAATTAATGAATCTTTACTGTATATTTTTTTATTATATTGCACATATAGAGAAATTGATATGACATTATGTACTTTTAAGCCTGAATAAATATTACATTGTACATAGTTTTTTTTCACAATTTTCTGTACCCAGCTATAAAGACCAACTAATGGTACAGATTTGTTGAAGTAGCACAATATGTACAGAATAAATTTGCCCATTCTACAAGCAGCAGTGTTTAAAAAGAACAAACTCTCATATCTATTAAGCGATAATGGTTGACACAAAATTCAGTATTCAGGCAATATATTTGAGGAGGTCAAAACCAAAAATGCCACTGTCCACAGCAAAATCTTTAATATGTTTCACTTATATTTTATTAATTTTAAAAATGTTTATGTCCGCATCATTTTCTACAATATCTGTAACTTATATATTCATAGAGAAGTAATATAATTATTAATTATTGAATTTATTTAATTTCCTTTAACATGACTTGGACAGTGTCATTTTCACCTTCAATCCCATCATTTAAATAATTTATATAAAAAAAAATTCAATAGTAATGGATATGACAATACATTCAATTGATTGTCTTCTACTATTTTCATTTATTCAAATGATTCAATCACTAATTATTAAGAAACATACGGATGAGATTAATGATATTATTCTTTCAAAATTATATTATCTAATGCTGTATTAGGCTGGCATTACAATAGATGAGACAGCAGCAGAGTGAAGGTGGCAGAGCGTCGCCAGCAGAGATGGAAATAGCTATAAATAGGTGAATGAGCAAGTGAGCAAGTTTGGCAGTGCGACGACATGTCACAGCAACTTGCTCACATTCCTCACTCACCTATTTATAGCTATTTTGCATCCCTGTTGCCCACGCTCTTGTGCCGTCGCTCTGCCACCATCGCATCTATCGTAGCACCGGCCTAATCAAGAGATGATTTAGTCAATTCAATACTACATAATAATCAAAGAAGATAAATTACACGGTTTAAGTTAAAATATGCAGAGTACATACGAGATGAATTAAGTTCTATGATAGAAATCAAATTAATTTAATAGTAAAATTGTTTGTGTAGTAATTTATAGAAAGAAATAATCAATGTGGAGAATTATTCATAGTCATAAACGAAATAATAAATTAATTTTCTGTTAGTTTCTACAAAAATATAGCTTGATCTAGGTAGTGTCAATATCATTATAACACACATGCTTTAAATCCAAGTTAACATAGCATGCATATCAGTTACATTTCTAATTGAATTTGAGGATGTGTCAATATAAAAAAGAACACAATTATTATCCAATTATCTCAAGCTAAATAATGACTTAATTTAATCATGCATAAATATTATAGGAATCATTTTAATACATCAATAAGATTCCATTTATTTTGAATCTTCTGATGATTCATTCGACTAGGCGAAATAGCTGTTAAATGTGAAATTCATTCAGGACATTTGCATATAGGCACATATTATATTGAGAGAAATTGAATTGTACTTCATTCTATTAGTTATATTCACAAAATGCAGCAATAAAATATAGAATGAAGTAAATGAATGATTTTTTTTATTAAATAACTTATAATGAAATTTAAATTTTGTGAATTAATATATGTTAACTATAGTGAAATTGATCATTTAATTATATGCTAGTCGGAAATTGATATCTCAAATAGAATATGTAGCACCTAATAGTTTTGAATATATTTTTTTTTAAACAGAAAAAAGCCATTTTTGACGGAAAAAGGTGTCGATTAGTGTATCTCTAGAATTATTACTAGAGGTGATAGAATAACAAAAAAGCCCATGGGATACCAAAATTAAACCCTACATTGACACCTCAAAACATGAATTACATTTGTTACATATAGATTTGCCTATGATATTATTACCCCGAATTCCTGTAAGGCCTTGGGAATTAATGAAATAAGTCTCTCTACTGAAAGAGCAAGGTGGTATTTTCAATATAGAAATCAATGTCACGAAATCGGTTCATAGATATGATATCTTCCTTGTGGTTGACACATTGTAACATTAGCAGATATGAGAGTAAGACTGGTGCCAAACAATATGCTTGTTGCCTGAGCGGATGTCGTCTTGTCATTTCCCAAATATACTTATATAAGACATTTATTTATGTACAGCACTTAACTTCTGATTTTAAACATGACCTATTGCACTTGTATTTTCTTCTCCAATAAATCAAGATGTTCTTATTATGACAAACAAAAATGGTATAAGACATCAATTTTCAAAGGTTAACGATTTATTAATTAAGAGCCGCTGATTTAAATGAGTGGATTGTCAATATTAAGCAACTATAAAAAAACATAACCTATCAGAAGCAGATGTATCAACCAAATTTGTACTAAGTATTAACTTTTTTTATTACTTTACAACACTGTTTTGACGCAAATTGTCAAATATTTTTGGTATTACAATTTGTGTAAACACATAGCATAAAAATTGACATTATAAATGATCGTCTTACACTTGAACAATAAACACAAATGTATGATTTAATCACAAAGTAAAAGTAAATAACAGAAAAAAAGTCAAGTAAATACATAAGTCAAAAGAAAATTTTGATAGTAGACTTAAATGATTCTATCATTATTCAGTAATTATTTAGATTAACAATCATTACCTTTGAATAAATGCAATACAGAGTAAATTTACAAAACAATAAAGAACAAGCCATTTTATTTCTGGCTATATATTACCATCTTATGTTAAAAAAAGTGTACATAATTGTACGCATTTTGTGAACTAAATTAATTGTCTTGGTTACATCAGTGATTTCTAAAACTCAAGCCAATTGTGTACATGACAATAATCACTCTACAGTTTTAAAAACATTGCGAAAATTACTACTAAGATATAACATAGTTGAAATGATGTTGGTAATTATTTGTAGTAAAAGTCGACACTTTTGGTACACATCGCACTAATAGTATTGTTGTGGACCAGTTCCATGAGCGTGCTAGCAATTATACTGTCAATAATGATACAAAGAAAAGTGAATAAGCAGTGAAGAATGATTCGTTTTTACAGATAATGATATATAAAATCATAAATGGATACATAACATTAATCAAACAGCACGACAGTAACAAACTTACCAGATTATAAATATCAAAAGAATTGCTTATTAATCACTCATTCACTCACCATTATAATGAATACAGTTATTACATCTTTAAATCTAAGCAGTCTTATGTGCACTGCAAAATGATGTTACATAAATACATGTTAAATGTTCTGACAGATCGCTCAGTCACTGCAGGCGTCTTCGACAAAATGGTTAAATTTAATCAGAAATGGGCATCACGAGCCGAAAATAAAAATCGATCCCCGTCGATTCGAGAGAAAACAGAGTCACGAGTTTTCTTCACCAGTATGCGAACTGATTCTTTTCGAAGTGCAATATCGATTATAGTATAGAAATAGTTCATTTTTAATTAAGTCTTTGGTACTAACTAAATAATGAGATATAGTTTAAGTTTTTAATCCCAACTTTGGTCACTTTCACAATTTTGTTCTTCGTCACCAGACAGTGTCACCAATTCCATGGGGTCATTCAAATGGCCATCCAATGGGTTAATATTGATGTCTCGCAAAGTCGCCTTGCGACCGGCTCGCTTGGCTTGCCAAATTTCTTCATCAGCAGGGCTTCTTTCTTTCCTGAATTCATGGATTAATGGGAATATGCGTTCTATAGCTGTCTGAACATCGCAGACACTTCGGGCTGAAATATAAAATCAGACTTTCATATTGAGTTCACAAAAGGAAAAAAATAGATCAACAAAATTTTTTGGTATTAAAATATTTGATATGCATGAAAAAATGAGAGGCAAATTGTTTTTGAAATTTTTTAGTTTCAGCTATAGCGTGTTGGTGAATTGTTGTATTTACAAACACCACTATTATCCTCAAAACACTGTTGAGAGTATGAAAAGTGTGGGATAATTGACATATATAAGAAAAAGCAAAAACTAAGATCAAAAGTTAGCAAACAAAAAAGTACTGTACAGTTTTAAAAAAATAGGTTATTGGAAAGATCGATGATTATTTCCCACCATATTTTATTAAATCCTAGCCATTTACCTTATTGAACATTTTAACTTTTAAATTATTTAAACAATTCACGTGTCTTAAAATACTTCTATAGAGGAAAAACTAATGGAATCACTTCATACCAGTGACAGTCACGCTCCCTGTAGAGAAGATTTTCAATGTAGCTTTTGGATTGGTAATTTTGTATGTTACTCCTGGATGTAGCTCAGGTTCGTAACTGGAAAGAGTTAATAGTCAGTAAAAAAGAAATTTATATTATATAGAATTGTAAACATGTGAAATTATATGACATTGTTCATTAAAAAATACTCTCCATACTTCTTCCTTAGAAGTTTTAGAGAAATATTTTATTATTGTGAATTAATTTCTCTTGGAATAAAATAGTTCTTTATTAGATTTCTGTCAATCATAATTCAATAAAACATCAATGAAATTGTTGTTCTCATTGATCCGTCTGTAAAAATCATATTCTGCTGAGGGAAATGTAATTTCTTTAGATATGTACTACCAAGCAGTTGTTGGAATGATTCTATTCACATAAAATAAATCACCGGTTCCCCTTCCACCCAGTTTAAATTTTATACAACAGGATTCGAACTTGCTTATACAATAATTCATGATTTGTAAACAAGATATATAATAGTAGTAAAAATATTTACACTTACTCAGCTTCCTTATACTTTTGAGAAAACGGTGTAATTTTGATGGCGAATGGCATGGAACATGTACCAAGTACATTGACCACTCTAAAATTATGAAATCGAACTCTAAATCCAAGCTTTTGTAAGCAACGTGCGTAACGTCGAGCAGCAATTTTAGCTTGGTCTTCACTTGTGGCTCCTGTACACGTTATGCGGCCGGACGACCAAATCGATGCAGTGGTATAAGGCCTTCGTAGCTTCATTGTCACCATGCCGTTTTCCCTCCGAAATTCAACATTCACTCCCGTTAAAGCTATTTGTCTTAAATTTAAATGACAGCGAACACTGAAACTGCATACAACATTGTTAATCACAATATCTATTTCAGGGGCGTCCTCTGTCTCTTCGGCAGTCGTAATTGTCTGGCAATCGCCCTCTGCCTCCGGAGGCTGGTCTTCCATTTCATGATTAGTTCTATCGTTTACTGGCATTTGGTGGGAGTGCGCGATGACACCATTGCTGCTCAGACTTTTTATTCCATTTTCCTGAAGCAATGTAGCCATTACAATATAAAATTAGATTGATCTGCAAGAATATCAATGCAACATTAATATTATTTAGTAATACATAAAGCCTTTGAATCAACCTGTATGATTATTTTTTATAAACACGATGATGAGAACGTCAAAAACAGCTATAATTACTTATTTTTATGAAACTTTCTGCCTGATTCTATGTTCCTATGTTCCATACATAAGTTTTTAAAATTAACATTTATATATAAAAGCTACAGGTTGGGGACAACCTTATCATGTCACCCCGATGAGAAATACCATCATATTTTGTTGGTACTTATGTAAGAGAATAGTACAAAATGTAAATAAAACTTGAAAAAATTACTACTTTTTCTATTACTGATTGAATTACATACTCTGCCTACATACTTTGATCATGATTGTTTAATTAAACAACCCCGATCTTCGGTGAAAACATTAAAAAATCTAACAGCAACAATTAGCTGTAGCTCGTGGAAATTGTATAATATTCTTTTGAACATTTTTTACTTTTATTTATTGCTACAAGCTATGAAACGAAATATTTAGAGCGGAAATCAAAACAACGTTTTCAAACTAGGATCAACATATAACACACAATATTATACAGTTTCACAACAAAAATGAGTATCCATTTTAAGTAGGTATCAATATTTAGATTGAAAATAAACATTTCTTTTATTAGAAAACATTTCAACAAAAAATATTGTAGTTTGGAATGAACCCTAAAAATGCATTTATGTTCTTCATATTGAAAATTTGTCTTGCCTATCTTTAAAATATTATATGAGAAATGTAAATTAATAGTTTATATAATACTATGGAAGAATATAAGCCTGTGAACATACAATATGTCACAAGAAGTATCTATATAATGTAAATCTATAAGCTCCACACCTTAAGGCAGACGATAGTTCAAAAAATATTATGTGTGAATTATTTTTTATTGCTATTCAGAAAAGTATCTGTATATGCATAATCAAACAATGAAGTTAAATAAAACAATATCAAACTGAATATTCATTCTAAAATGATACATATGGTATGCTTGCTACCCTGAGTGGTCATTGTATAAATATTATTCATACAGCACTATGTAACATTGATGTTTTATAGCGCACTGATTTTTTTATTGCACTAAATCTGGTTCATTACAGAAATTTTCTTTCATAGGCTAATTGTTAGAAATTATAATATCTTTAATTATTTAATAATCATTATAAAATACGATTTTTTTTTTAGCGACCTCAATTTGTATTTATGATATCAATATATATCATTATTTTACAATGTTGTCAAATAATTCAAAACAACTGGTAAGTACACAACAGGATGACTGAATTTTGGTGACTATCTATATAATACAGCATTTAATTGATGTGCTAATGAACGAAGAGAGATGATGGTAATCATCAGGACAATATCTATATTGTTCAATAAAAATAGATACCTGTAGATTTCAATTTTGTATATTAGGAGTCTGCAATATTTGAGAACTGGTGAAGCAGATACTGTACAAATGTGTAACACCCGGGCAGGAAGAAAGCCTGACTTTAAAAGAAATGTGTGCGGGCGAACAATATTGATTTTCATTTTTACACATTTATGCATATTTTAAATCGAATTTAAAGTATTGGTAACATTTGGCTAATAATAAGATATTAACCGACTAGTGTAGTTAGAAATCACTGTCACTTTAAGTATTAAATAAGTATGTTAATGAATCTACAGTTAAAACAGAGACCTATATGGTTAAATCTAATAAAAACACTGCATTGTGAATGACTATTAGTTTTTTCAAAAAGCTGATTTTAAATTAGAAGGGGTGATTTTCATTATAAATTTGTCTAAGAATAAAATGCATTATGACACAGTATAATGAATACAAAAATCAGTTGATTTTCACAATGTGAATCGAAAACTAGATAATGGTATTGAAACGAAAATATATATAAATTAGAAAATTCCTGTATTATAACATACACACGAAGAGCCCATATTCTGACTCTGGCAATAGTGAAATCTGTACATAATATTTGTTATCGAAATTGTTTGAAATATGAATATACAGTTTACTCCCAATTATCCGGGTGCGGCTTATCTGGTTTGTGGATTATTCGTGCTAAATGTAGAAATAATATTTATTGTAAATAATTGAATTATGGAAATTTTTATAATTCAAAAATAAATTTATTGACTCAAGAATGTAAACAGTAAATTCAACATGGATAAGAAAGCTTTATGAAGGACAAATTTTGTTGAAAAATTCAAGAAAACCTAAAACTTGGAAGGAAAATTTTAAAGTAGAGAAATTTGGATTGATCAGGATTGAACTGCTAACAAACAATGTTTCTTGAGTAATGATAAATTATCAATATTTCATATATTTACCATAGTTTAGATTATTATCCCTGTTTTTCAATTATCCGGGCCCCTCCTCCCCAGCATTAGAATGGATAATCGAGAGTACACTGTACATTAACTGAAAGCTATGATACCAAATCAGTACTTTTTCTTAGGTCTTTAACAAATTTGAACAGAAATATAATTTCTTTACTACTCAGCATGGGTGAATATAATTAATTTTTTATTGAGGTTATAGGTTTGTGATTCACAGTAACTAAAATATTGATGCTATTTCTTAAAGTGGGTATGCAGATAATAGTTTGTGTGCTGGTCATTTAAACTGAATGTACAGATATTCAAAGTACCCACAAATTATCTAAATCTCACTTAAAATCAATAGACACATGAATGTCTACAAGTACCAGGTATTTATTTATATGTCGAGACAGAAAAGAAGAAAACGAAAAAGCCTTCAATGTATCGCAAATTCTAGTATGGCGTATTTGTCTCAGCCATAATTTTATTAATATCTATATTATGTACCTTTATTTTCCCCACTTGACGTTTACTTTAAGTGAGTCAGAAATGTCTATTTCCGAATCTATTAATACACCAAATAAAAATTGCATACATTGAACATCTACAACGCTTATTTCGGACTATAGAGAAACTAAATAATCGTATTTATTAGTACCCGTTTAAAACAGTATGATCAACTAGCAGAGAAAATCAAAATGTGGATCGAAAAATCTAATTGTCAAAACTAAAGCGTGACATAGAATTTTAGTTTTCTCATTCACAGCCGCATTTTAAAAACACGATTTATGAAAACACATTTAATATTGTAGGGAAGGTAATATTTTAATAATACACGCTAAATCAGGATTTTGTGTCTTGACATCGATGTTGCACCGATTGACCATCAGTCTAATAATGAAACATCCCAAAATATTCACCATCGAGTAGGCAGACATAGTATGTTTAAGCGGAGTAAGCTATTGTTTATATTTATTTAAATAATACAAATATCAACTGGGTATCAAAATATAAGCTTCAGACTAACGTAATTGATACATTTCCTTCTAAAGGAATACAAAGGAAAAATAACCAAAAATCAGCAGTCGGTCAATTCAGCTAAAGGTACGGAGGCAAGCAACTAAACTAAAATGGAATTAATTCAAATTTGTATGAACAGTTTAATGCTGCAACACAAACCTCAAGCACGGTGCAATATTTACCCTAAATAATTGAGACATTTAATCCATATCGAGGCAGCCATATTCAGGAGTTTCTCGAAATAATAAACCATAGACTGAAGAGTGTTAAAACTTTTTTTAAAAGATATTATAAAATAAAATGACCTATTTTTATATGAATTTGAGTGATTAGCGTATTCATCATTAAATGAGGGGACATTATACCAAATAAATATTTACTTTTTTAATGATATCAAAAGAATTGTTGAGCTCACTGTTTAGTATTTAAATAAATGGCAGTGCTAATACGTGAAATTCAATTTAAACATCTATGTTTAACTATAAGCGTGCCAATATTTTCTTACTAATCTCTCATTTAAGTGTTCCGTTAATATTTTAAATAACAAGCTGCAGTTGCTTTGATTATTCATCATTCCATAGTTTTTTTCTTTTCTGTCAGCTAAAAAATACTAAAAGAATTGTATGAAAAAAATAATGTTTATTCAAGTTATAAAAGCTATGCTATTTTCAAAACAAATTTAATATTTGTTTATGCAAAGTACATTTTTATAGATTTTTTAAAGAAATTTCATCTTAAGAATTCAACAAAGATATTGTTTGTTTACATTGCTGAATATGAATTATTTGCTCTCAAATTTTTCTATTTTGTTTTAAAAATCTATTATCTTAAAAAGTATCTTCTTAGATTGAAACTTTTCTAAATGAATTGATTTTTTTCTGAAAAATCGAAATCGAAAAACAACTGTATAATAATATTAGCACCAATCATTGGAAAGAAATCAAAATAATATAATAATAATTTAGTATAGTGGCAATTCTAATTTTGGGCACGCTTCGCGATTGCGCGCTGTTGAGGCGATTTCATGAGAATGTGAATATTACCTCACTGAAACAAAGTGCAGAATGACCATCGATTTTCCCAAAACATCATATATTATGGCGAATTAAACTTAAGTCTGCCGTCTAAGGGTGGATTTTAAATTATTCCTTACAAAATCGATTACTTATATCATACGCATCATATAGCTATTTTAAAAATAAACTGCCATGGGTCGGGGGAGGTAAGATAGTTTTTACATATCTAATTTAATTATACAAATATGTGACTGATTTCTGAGTCAATTTATTGTTGAATTTATTCAGAGGTTATCCGATTATCTATATGTTTATTTTCCCTCTATTCCGACTTTTTACTGTACTCTATCGATGAAATAAGATTAGTAAACATTTGATATGTCTGGGTACTAATGTCAATTTTTTCGGAATGATACAAAATGGCGATGCTATTAAATGTATTTTAATTTCTAATATGGGGTAAATAGTAGTCTCTTTAGTTTCGCAATATGACGGTATATATATCAGATTGCTGATCTAAATATTTTTCAAAAGTTGTCTGAACCTACAATTTTAGGCCTGGCTAGGCCGCTGTACCTGTGCGAATTTGTATTCACAAAGTGTTTACCGACAAATCCCGCTATAGCGAATACTGAAATAACGATATTTCCAGTATAACGAACATATGGCGGACCGGAAAAAATAAATACACAGTGTACACTCGATTATTCGGGTGCGGGTTATCCGTGCCAAATGTTGAAATTATGTTTATTGCAAATTGTTTTATAGGTTTTTTTTACGGTATAAAAATAACTTTATTTACCCTCAAGTATGTAAATGCATGTTAACCTTTTTACGGTCACGCTATAGAGCGACCACTCAGCAACACAGTGACGGTT
>JAGVSQ010009865.1:0-13313 GCA_022683975.1 Rhyacophila evoluta
CACTGAAGTGTGCTGAAATTAAAATAAATATAATAATGAAAAAATGGAGACTATTAGTCATCTCTTGTATTTGTTTGCCGTGTAGTATACGAGGTATTGCTTTGTCACGAGCTTAATATACCTTGTATAATATTTATGTTTCCATGTCGCTGTATGACCTGTCAAACACGTTTGATCTTCTTTGTTTTTGTTGATTCGCCTTTTTGTATACACTATTATCCATATTTACGAAAATATTAGATATTATATACGTATTTTTTAAGCACTGTCCGAATATATGCCATATTATACATTGCCCATGATAAAACTATACCTCGAATCCCACAAACCGTAAAATTTTAATGAGATGAAAAAGTCTTTTAATGGTAAAATAAAAAAAAAACATAATTTTATGTAATTATTTTTCATATTTTGTAAAATGTATGTTATACGAGATATTTTTATTTTTATTTTGACATGTACTTCTTTCAAAGACACAAGTCAAGAGAGCATCGGGTGTTCTTTAGTTCAAAGTGCAGATCTGACCTGCCAGTAGCTATGCCAATACCGAGAGCAATGGTTATGTTTGAAAAAAATACCACAACTATTGATATCTTCCTCCTAGGTAGAGTGAGTTTAGATGGATACTGTTGTATACGTTTTTAAAATAGGATCTGTTCAACTGTTTGACTCCTTTTATTTAATTTGTTTTTCAAATTCAAACATTATTTTTACTTTTCCAATATATTTTTATATGCCATATTTGCCCCCAAAGTGAAGCATATAAATCTACACAGAGTGAAGATATCCACTCTAAAAGTGTAGTATATGGATCTCCCTGCAACGTGAAAACATCCTGACAGATTATTTTTCACGAGGATTCCGGAAGCCATACAATTGTGCAACCCAATCTAGTCCTGCATTTTTAAAATCCGACAGATGGAGATACGAACCCGCACTCCCCGGATTACTAGGCGTGCATGCTACCAGCTACTCGACCAGTGACAGACATTTTACAATATTTACTTTATTTTATACTTTTTTACTAAATTCTTTAAACTTTTTGTGAATATCATATGGCATATTTTGGATGTTTTAAACTGATAATTTATAATGCCCTCAACAAATAAACCAGATTATCAAGTTGATTTTAAGTAATTTTTTATTGCCGTCTAATATATATTTTTTTATGTACCATGTTCGCTCCCAACGTGGAGCATATGGATGTACACAGGTTGAAGACATCCACTCCGAAAGAGGAGTATATAGATCTCTGCAATGTAAAAACGTGTTGGCAGATTATTTTCCACGAGAATTGTTTGTCAGACGATTACTCAACCCAATGGGCATCCAGTCCTGCATTTTCGGATTTTTTAAATCCGAAAGATGGAAAATTGAACCCGAACTAGGCGCGCACGCTACCGACTACATTACAGGTGTGACGGTATATTTATGGTTGTTTAAATTCCATTGAATAGCTTTAAAATGATGGCGTCTTTGCAATATTAAATGCAAATGAAACGAAATGAAAAATAAATAAAAATAAGAAGATAAACGAATGGAGTTTTCCGCGCGGAAAACTTGTACGTCGCAATTTGTTAGGTCGGTTTCCATTTTAATCGCTTGATCGTAAAATTTTCCATCTTGGATATAATAATTGGCAGCCATTATTGTGTCCTTGGTGTATTTATTGCGTAGCTAATGAATTTAGGGCAATGTCGTAATTAATTAATTATATTCTCTTTGTGCGACACAAAAATACCTGACAGTCGGCCAGAGTTACAATACATCGCTCCAATTCTTTATTGACCTATCGAGAGTTTTCATGAATATAAATTACAGAAATAAATTTCCATAAATATGCAATGAACAATAAACGTAGAATAAAAAATGTGTGGAATTGTACGATTTATTTTACGTACAAGGTGGTACAGTGGCAGACTAAAAATTTCGTACCGAAAGGACAAAGAAACAATCTTAACTAATATTTTATACATTTTTTTTAAAAATGTATATTTGAATTATGTAAACAATCTGCTGTGTTATTTCAATAAGCTATAAAAATTCACTTGTTTCAATTTTGTAGCAGATAATAATTTAATTGAAAAATACACCACACAAATCAAATTTCGTTATGACGAAATTTGTGGAACCAGCCTTTTTGTATCGTTATACTGAATATAGGAAAAATATAATGAATTAATTTTGTATGAATGTTTTTGGACAATAGAAAAATACATTATAATGAAAATTTCGTTAATTCAGTATTCATTATAAAGAGATTTGACTTGTGTATCGTCGTCATTAAGGAAAAAATCACCAACTTGCAAAAATTAGTTTATGCGTTTCGGGCGTTTGTAGCTGGTAAATTAAATTTATTTTCGGTTTTAATTTAAAACATTTTTCCAAGATAGTGCTTTCAATTGCAAGATTGTAAGTATACCTTAAGTTTGACAAACAAATACAATTTATGAGTTTTTACTTGAGGTCGACAATATGTCTTACGCGACTCGTAACGGATTTAGGGACAAATCATGTGTTATAAAGTTATTATATAATCAGTCTTTCTTGTCTATTTAACTGTTCGTATATTTTAAGAGTGCTGCTTTCGGGTTGTGTATTATACCATCTAACAAAGGCCCAAATCATCTGAATATTGAACTTTGAGAATCAATGCTTGTGACGGATAATGGATATGCATTCGTTTGAAACGTGAAGACGGATCTAGTTTCTCCACGTTCTTTAGATGTCTCAAAAAAGTCAAAACCTAAGCTACATCTTCTTAAAAATAATTGAATTTGAGACACCTGGAAGGACTGTATTCGGCGGAACTACGGAATGGTTGAATACACTATAAGGATGCAAAAATATTACCTGCCCACAAGGATTTTTAGAGGTGTCATGTATCCATATCGAGTGTGTGAAAAGAAGAAGTACGTAACGCTCAATTTAGAAAAATGCTTTTATTTGATAATGACAATGTATACAGTTTAATACACTAATAAACTAATACACACAGTCTAAGCTTAGCTTTTAAGTTTGAAAAAAGATGGCCTGTAAATTTTGCGACTAGGAAAAAAGGCATCCACCTAATCAACTTTACTGATTTTTCTCAAATAAAATATTAGATCAATATTCTTTTGATTAAATAAAACACAAGTTATAGTCGTCATGCATTTCAATGGTGTGGCTATGCAATGATTTGACTTTGATTCAAAATCATTAGAAAAACGTATTTGTGCCTTGTGGATTACGTTCTTTATCTTTTCCACAATCGATATACTCCACTTAAGAAGCGGGTATGAAAGGATAATAAGAGTTGATATTTAGGTAAACAGCCTAGGAATAAGCCAATGTGTATTTCGTACTCCTTAACCCTCAGTTGCGTGCGCTACTGGTCCACCAACGGAGCAGATTTTAAGAATGTTTATTCACTTTATTAATCGTCGGATATAAATACTATTAACATTAAGTTATGCATTTTGAATTATCCAGTATCGTTTACTGAATATGGAAAAGTTGCCAAGTATAAAGCTATTACTTATTACGACATTTTTTACAGTTTTACGCTTCAATCATATACCTTTACAGCTGTGTCAAAATGTCTTTTGACATGTTACTTTATTGATAATAATCCACTTCTAAATCCAAGTCCAAATCCATAGTATAAGCGCACATAAAAATGTGAACTTTTATGTAATTACGACATTTGAACCGACAATCTTCGCTTCAAAACAATTTATCACTTATCCACTGAACTACTGGGGGTTATCATTTGTGTAATTACCTTTTACCACTTTTTCGTCTACTATCTTTTGACTTGTCTTGGAGTTTGCGGCATCATATGGCGAGCGTGATGATTTCTTCACATAATCGCTTGACCAAACAAGTCTCTATTTATTTTTAACTTCAGCACATATGAGTACATGGCAAGCTAAGTCTTGGGTAATTTATAATTACTCCCTGTACATTCTTATTGAATAAAGAAAATCGCTTCTCGATATTACAGCTCCGGAATAGCCTGATTAATAGCAGGTGTAATGACGGACGGGTGGATGTTGGGCCCTTTTTTCTTTCCATAGTCGATATATATTATTTCCATGACAATTGCACGCATGACAGCTGCGCACATGACTAGTGCTCACATGACAAGTGCACACATATACAACTGCTCATATGACATCTGCGCACAGATTGAAGTACTCACACTAACCCAGAAATTAATATTAATTTACGTAATTATAGTATAGGTGGATTTTTATTTAAATGATACATAGTCACTTAATAAAAAAAATAATAGTTTTGAAATGATAGGTTTTCTGTGATTTCAATATTAAAAGTTATTTTATACTTAATATACGTAATTATAGTAAAGGTATAGTTTTGTATTTTATTTTAAATACTATATAGTTATTTACTTACTAATATTAATTAATATATTTGACTGATGGTGCTTGATGGAAATTGATTTTAAGTAATTTAGAATTCGCTCATATTAATTTCTGTTTTAGTGTGAGCACTTCAATGTGTGCGCAGATGTCATGTGAGCACTTGTCATGCGTGCAGTTGTCTATCTGTGCACTTGTCCTGTGAGCAGCTGTCATGCGTGCAGTTGTCTGGTTACCATATTATAATTCAGGTGTCATTTTGGCATGGGAAAACGGGTGATTTGGATTTAATAATGAAACAACAATAATTTGAACTTATTTTAGTTTATTGATATCACATACGAGTACCGTTCAGATGATTAGACAACTCTAAAAGGAAGTACAACGCGATCAGTTCCTCACACATATCACTACGCCACTTTTTACACATGAAAAAAGTATATAAATATGGGATTTTCTTTTGTATCTTATTTAAAATTACGCAAAAGATAACTTATTATATATAGTAGTAAGGTATGCTCTAATACATCTTTAGTTCACACTAATGATATAGTCTGCCGGCAAAATTTTCTACCTACAGTGGTTTCTGTACAAGGATTATTTAAACAATACATTCCCAGATTCATAAACCATAACGTCACATATCCAATAGAATAAAGATCTAGCTGAAAGTACAAACACACATCCATAGGATTATCTCAAAATGAACTGACGTTTTAAATTTGGCGCCAATTTTTACGCGGCAAAATCAGAGTCGAGATTTTTGTTTTTTGTCACTTTTAAATCCTGAAATTAAATTGTGGAAAAGTACACAATTAAGCAACGTTTATAAATTGTAAAAATTCATTTTCAAATTCAACAAAAAACGGCTGCAAATTAAAAAAAAACAGCAGTTGATTTTGAGATAACCCTTACATCAAAATTACAAAATATGAATAATAAAACGTTATAACTAACAACAAACAATATTGATTTTTGTCAGTAAATTAAATTCTGTATGAAAAAATGTTAGTTAAAACGCTTTAATCAACAATATAAAATTACATTAAACATTGTGATCTAAATATGAAATATTATAATGCTCAATTTGTTCAATTAATTGTGGCAAAAAAAAATGTCAAAATAAATGTTGACATGTCCATATACTCTTTATTTCTGGAGTGGTTATCTTCACACCGTTGAGATCCATATGCTCCACTTTCGGAGAGGACACGTTAAGAACAAATATACCTTTTTACTGGATGTGTGACAATATGATTTATTTGTTGCTGAGATTAAGTCAATTTTTACTTTGTTTGCATCAATTCAAAGTCAACCAGATGAAATGTTTTAAATGGTTAAGAAACTAATCGAAAATATCGTTGAGAAATAATAATAAAAAATAAGTTATTGTGTATTTATATTTCGTTTGAAGTTTATTTCGGATGGATTTATCCATTCAAATATTTACTTTTTAATTGAGTTATGTACATCAAATAATTTCTCGAGAATGATTGAAAGGCTTGTTTGAAAAAATCATACGGATTGTTTTCGGTTCAAAATGGTTGACATCTATGCATTTAAATCGTAAAAAGACTCCACCTCATCCAAATTTACAGGTCACTGAATAATAGATATTTTTATACTACTGAAAAATACAGATAACAAATATATTTAATCTTGCAAGATGTGATTTCTGGTTATAAGTCATTAGAAACATGTATGTTTTTAACTAGGGCTATTCATTATTAAAATATTGTCTCTCCGGTTAAAAGATGCTAACTTGCGAGCATTGTATCCGGAGTTTGAGGGTTCGAATTCTACATTTGTAGGATTTAAAAAAATATAAATGATGCAGGACTGAACACACAAAGAGAAGAATAATTGACTGAATCTGTCAAACTTAGTCTTCATTCTGATATCCATATGGTCCACTTTTGTAGTGATCATTTTAGCAATGCTGAGGATCCATATGCTCCATTTTCAGAACGGATATAGTTACTAAAATTCTATTCAGTAAAAATAAAATACATATGTGTGTCATCTGTCACTCGAACTCCTTCCAAATTATTATACAAAAATCGATGATCGTTAAAAGACTAAAAATATTATATACAGTCAATTATTGAAATAAATTTGTGATACAAGGACGAAACAATTAATTTTAATTCAACCCAGAATCAAAGTCAAGTAATGAAAATAGTTTTGTATATATCGTCGCCAGTAATGCAGGAATATGTGTCTTTTGGTTTAAGTCACTTTGTAAAGTATAGTTTTGTTTTTTAGAGTCTCTCGTATCTTTGGCAAATTTTTATACTAAAAAATATGTTTATGAAACGCGTATAACGCAGTGCAGCCATGATGTATTAAGCATTATAAATCTCAATGCAAATATATGCCAATAATACAAGAAATTGCAAAAAATAAAACAATATTTTACGAAGTGACTTAAGCAGACAAATCGAGTTACGAATCCCTGCAATATGGCGACGATATATTTAATGAGTTTTCAGCAAAATAAATAAATACACTAATACTGCGTGCGTTAAATTTATAGGATATTGTATAATTCAGGGTTTCCCAAACTTTTTCTGCAATGGAACACTTCGCAAGCCCGGAAATTTTAACGGAATACTTATTTTTTAGGTTGGGTAATTCTTAGTCACTTAGTAACCTAGTCAGGCTTCGTGGAACACCAGTATTCTGCGGAACATAGTTTAGGAAACCCCGGTATAATTAATAACGAAAATAAGCAATCAGGAATGTTTGTTTATCTGTATTTTTCAACAATATTTACACTATTAAATTGTTTCAATTGATAATTATAGACACTTAAGGTGATGATTTTGTGTTTAACTATATTCCTACAAAGTATCAATTATAATTTACAAAATCTTCAACAATAATATTATGATAACTATAATATAACACAGGCACAGATGCGCCTTTTTACACGATCAATAATTGGAAATATTTTACGTAAATAATATAAGAAATATACAAGAACGTAATTGTGTTTTAGAAATAAATAAACATTTAATACTAAATTAATTATATCAATCAACTGAACGATAAAACAGAATAAATTATACACAATAGATTAAAGTGCTAAATACTTACAATTCTTATTAAGCATAAAAGTATTTCATATACGCCACCTTCGTAGTTTTTATAAATATGTTTAAATAAATCTAATATTTTATAAAAAAATTATATTTGCAATTGATATACAGTAAAACTTCGATGTGACTGAAAAATGAAAGAGCAAACATCGTAAAATGGTTGGAAGAATTCGTTTGATTGCCCAGATGTAGACAAGATTTAAAACGGTTAGAAGTTTCTGATTTCTGTAGAAAATACAAAATAATGCTGGAGAATGATGAGCTGATGAAGATGTTCAGTGGTTAGAAATAGATTAGGATGATCTTGAGTATCACATCATGGTTGAAAGTGATAACGAAAATGTAATTCTAGACAATTGATTGTAGAATAACATCATACTTTAACTAGATTGTTTTCTTGAAACTTGTATTGTGCGGCGTTTTTCTTTAATAAATAAAATACTTTCGATTTAAATATAGCGGACTTCCGGCTTTAGCGGACCTCTCATCCACATTAGTGCGTTACATCGAAGTTTTACTGTACTGGACTAAATGTGTGATTGGCAAATAAATAAAAAAAACTCTCAAATGATTCACTTTTAATTAAAACTAACAACGTTGCATTGACATACATACAACGTTATAAAATTAATATTTTCGTATGAATTCAAAATATTAACAGTCAAAAAATGCCTATGATAATTTCTCTTCATAGTGTCCATATGTTTATAAAATTGTTACGAATTAAAGACAAAATTATTGTAGTATTAGTTTTTAAAAAATAACTTAATAATTTGGCATATTCTATAAATTAATGATTTTTTTTACTAAAAACGTCTGCCATGAAATTTATGGAATGTGATGCTTAATATTAAAATACTGGATTGCATGTAATGCCTTGTTGCAGGGTCTTGCAGACATATTTTTCAACATCGACATATTGTTATAATAAAATAACACAAAACACTTTGATTACCACGACAACTAAATAATTCATTTTATCACCAGCCTATTCAATTGATATAAGTCACCTGCGCATCATTTTTTCATACCAAACAGTCTGCACGTTAAAACAGAACATGTGTGTGTCTGTCTGTCACAAGAATCCCTCCCAAGCAGTGCACAGTAAAAACGTTAAATTTTTACGTCTTATTTTGACTAATATTTATAAATCAATTGTATTACTTTTAAATTTAAATATCATCACTGTTGATCAATTAGACACTAAAAACATTGTGTACAAACAATGATTAAAAAAAAATGTAAAAGCAGGATTTTTTGAATGAGTAATGAGTTTTTATCTATCCCAGGTAATGCTGGATAATAAATTTAGTCATAAATATAACATAAAACTAATTTATGTTTATTACTGTAAGAGAGGGATAATTGTTTTTGATTAATTTGAAATTGTTTTATTAATTTCTACATGACTTTTCGTTCTCGGATATAATGGCTGATCGTCAATTTTACTTAGAATAAGCGTCATTTATATTCGGGGGGGCTTAAGTCATTTTTTAAAACAGATTATAAAAAATAAACGAGAAAAATCGACCGCCCCCGAGTGGCTTATTAGGTATTTATTTGAACAAATGGCATATTCTGCAAGACCTCCCCACAAGTGAATTAAAATAATTAATTACATCAGCGGTTATAAACCTTTTTTTTAAAACATAAAGTGAGTATAATATAAATAAAAGTAAAACGCTCGATGCGAAATTACTAAATGGACAGTCACAATTAAATTACGATATAAGTCGTTCGGTTTAAATTTAACATTATTTTAATATTGAAATGTACGCGTCTACAGCATGCTCTTGTCTTGAGTTTTTCCTTGATATTTTTTTATTTTTTATTCAACATTCAGTACATATTTGGCCTAAAAATTTAACCTATGTCATACATATTTATGATTTATGATATATTTTACAAAAATGGCCGACGGCCAATTTTCGACTCCGTGGATTCCATATTTTGATGTCTATTTACAGGGAACATTTTCTAAGCACTTTGCAAAAACACATATTACATTTACAAACCAAATTTATTTGCTTTAGGCTCTTATATATTTGTATCTTCTTATCGCAAATACTGATAAACACGTAAATTAAGGGTATATGTAGCCAATATAAAGTATTAAAATAATGACAACTACCGCCACCTAGCGGCATAATCAAGAAGTTCATATAAAAATGCAAAGGGCCTTATTCTAAAGGCTTCTAAATTTGTATTTAAGTATCCTCTTGAATTTATATTAAACGTCAAAATCTAGATACATTCAATGCATGTTGACTGAATTTACTATATTTAATGTAAATATCAAATCGTCGCATTACTGGCAAAAGACGTTAAAGTAAAAAAAGTGAGTTTTGAGATAATCGAGTTTTAACGTTTGAGTCTCTTCATTAAATACATTTTACGACAATTTCTATCAAATATTACATTATACCTTAAGAATTTGTAGTAAAATGTATTTGATAGAGAGACTCATACATTAAAACGCGATTATCTCAAAACTCACTTTTGTACTTTAGCGTATTTTGCCAGTAATACAACGAAATAATAGTATGGTGTTTTAGATTATACAATATGAACTATATTCATTGATATACACGCAAATTTGCAATTAAAAAAATAATAATACTCGTTTAATTTCTATTCGTATAATTTTAGGACAGTTGCTTTTTTGAGTTCGTTTGAATTTTCGTATGTTTAGATAAATCCAAATATAATATTTGAAACCAGAATGCATTTGCCATCATATCCATTTAAACAGCTTTACAGCAGAGAAGAAAAACATTTTTTTGTATGTATGCCTCCGAATGAAAGTATTATTATACTACTTTGTATACCACTAATTCTGTTATTATACTGAATTAGATAATGTTATATACCACTGCATGGAGGGAAACACCTTCATTATTTCTGTATTTAAGGCATTTATGGTTCAAATGGATATGATGTCTTATGCCTTCGAGCTTTGGATATACAATATGGTAAAATACTTCACCATATTTCTGAAATAATTTTTATGTCGTATTATTTTCATACATAAATTAATAGTCACTAGATTTACTTGTCAAAAGATTCATTTTTTTAAAAGCTTTCATTAATTCCTTATCTGAGACAAGGTTTTGTGGTGAAAATAAAAATAAGATAAATTTTCATTTTTATATTATACATATAATATTATATGAGCGTTATAAGAAGACAGTCAAAGTGGAAATGAAAATAAATTATAGTTAATCATATTAACATAATACCATTTCATGTGTAATGGCGTAATGAATTTAGCTATTATTTATACATAATATGTGTTGAATTCCAAAACTTGATAATATCATAAATTTCATAGCAGAAACGATACAAGAGATACTAGAAAATGTTCCACACATTTTGGATTCGAATAATTGCAATAATAAAACGTTAATAATTAGTAATTACAATATATGCACGTCTCTATATATGTACAGGACTAGTGAATTAACGATACGTGTCGTATGGCCGTACAGGCTGTGAGGCCCTACCGTATTTGCCACAACTGTGGCCATTGAATTTGTGGCTAGCTTTTGAAAGTTTAAACTCGTCATTTTGTATTAAAATGAAGTTCACGAGTTGTTTTTGTAGTAAACACCGTCTAAATTAAACACAAACTACGGTTTCGAGTGCTCATTACAGGAATAAAATATGTTACGTTTCGGACCAGGGATGAAAGACGGTTATGTTGAAGTATTGTAGTTATGTAATTTGACACGTGAGAATTGTTTTTGAGAAGATTCGGTTACACGTGTCATTTTGAATAGTAATATACTTTGTGGAATACAAAATCTGACAAACAGTTTTATAATAACGTTGTATCTATTTTAGGATCTTCAATGATTTTTTATATAATGTATATATATACGTAAACCCTTTAGTTACTGGACCATTTAGAATTATTATAATATTAATAAATGCCCCTATTTTACATACATGATGAAAACAGAAGCATATATCGGAGAATTTGCTGTATCCATTTCCAATAATTCTACACTATAATAAAAGTTTATTCAATTTTGATGACTTTTTGATGTTGTTTGCTGTCATTTATCGGTGGGGAACCATTATTTGATACTGATTTTTTAAAATGCTTAATTTATTTGAATGTTTTTAATGAAGTTTTTAAAATCTAGTCAAAAGATCTCTTCCTTTTTTAAAAAATAGCATGAATTGTATTATTTTGCATTGGAAGTTATTTTTTATTTTATCGATAGTAATTATGTTTTCCCACAAGAATATCCGATAGGGAAAATTACAATATCCGTTCCATCGTGATTAAAATCAATCCAATTATAACTAAACGTGACACAAATGCAAATAACTCAGTACAGCCAATTAGCTATCGATTCAAATTAAAAACGGAATTGTAATTTTAATTGGAAATAAAAACGACATTTTGAATGCAAGATATTTGAATTTAGAATTACCGGTAAATGTATGGCAAATTTTTTCCATAAGAACCGGTTTAAATTTTTGACAACCCTAAGGTCAGGTTCACATGGCAATATTTTTCTCGTATACCGCATACGAAATTTCATCGAACAGAACAATGGCATTGTATCTAGTATTGTATGTTCACACAGAGTCCATGCGGTAAAAATACCATATTCGAGACAAATTCTTTTCGTATACAATCCGCCTTTATCACTGATTCCGATTCTTGTGGCACTTTATTTTATATTTTGTCGATAACACGAAATTAACTTAGTTCACCCCTGTCTTTTTTGAGAACGCAATTCCAATTTTAACAGAATTATTAATTTCTTGAATTGAAAAAATCTATTTAAAAGAAAGGTTTATCAAAGTAAGCTATCGACATGAAAAACTATTTTTTAAAACATGTTCAGGTCGATAAACAATTATCCAATTTTTCCCCCCTCGTACAAGCAAGTCTTCCCGGTAGCGTAGTTGGTAGCGTGCGCACCTAGCGATCCGGGGAATGCGGATTCGAATACCCATCTGCCGAATTTCAAAAATCCAAAAAATACAGGACTGGTTGCCCGTTGTGTTGAATAATTGTCTGACAAACAATTCTTGTGAAAACTAATCTGTCAAGACATCTACACATTGCAGAGATCCATATACTCCTCTTTCGGAGAGATATAAAAAAAATAAAAAAATAGGCAAGTCTTCAGTAGAGGATGGACCGAAAGCCCCCTGGAATGTACTCTAAAACATCAAAAGAAAAGTGGAATGCGTGGATCCACGATAGCGACTGAGCTTAATAGCTCTCTTGTAGTGACAAAAATCAATATGTAAATTGAAAATCGTATTATTTCGTAATCGAAAAAACCGTATACGTGAAAGTATCGCATCGAAATGTTGCTATGTGAACCTGGCTTAATTGTTACAATGACGTTATATTTCCGATTCAAGTATTTCATAAGTACTGTTTGTTATATTGAATATACAAGGCTCTCGATAATGCGAGTATGGCATGACATCTAATATGATTATTTGATTCTCGTAATATATTTTCAATTTTCGATTTCAAAATGAATACTATTCGTGAAGCAAAAATGATTTCATTTCGGTATAATTGTTTTTTTTTTCCAGATCACAGAGGGCAATATGTATCGCAAATATATTTATGGCCGTAGTGTGTAACCAAATAAATCACAATGCTCAATTTCTTGTTATATTGCTGAATCTATAAGTCGTTCTAGAATTCTGCACTCTTAAGAGTTATTTGGAAACTGTTTTATTAATAATTATAAAATTAAGTTTTCTGTGTGTGTGTGTCGAACGTGTGATTGGCCGAAAACATTTTTCAAATCTAGCGTAGGATTGGTCGAAAATATGTTTGAGTTTGGAATGCGTACCAAATTTG
>JAGVSQ010009866.1:0-13312 GCA_022683975.1 Rhyacophila evoluta
TATTTAAAGTACTTTAGTATATATGTTTATTTTTTATTTTTTTTTGCATTTTGCGAATTTGCCAAAAGTAGTCCAGAGGTGTTAATCAAATACAAGCTTAATAAATATAATGAATAATAATTATATTGCTTTAAAAAGTTTTGAAACCTATATGGGATGTTAGACTATTTAACATCAAGACAATGCTATGATAAAAAAATCATTTTGGTATTAGAGATATTATTTAAAAAATATAGTATAAAGTATCGTTTAAATTATAAGACTTTTTTCAGAATGTTAACATTTGGATTTGTTTTGATTTTCCTCACTTTTTAATTTCTGTGTGCCATGTTATTTTTCATGAACACTGTAGGTGTTCAACAGGCACTTATTCTGGGTAAAAAGGCGTAATTTAATAAAGGCGAATGCACTTAAAATTTTCACCCCAAACAATCAGTTGTCAACCGAAAACAGTGATTTGATTGTATCCCATTATTTCGATATGATTAGGTTGAGAGATTTTTTTTTTGAAATACCTTCTTTTTGTCTAGGGTAAAAAGAGTATGCGGCCAACATGGTTTTTTTTATAGACATACACTGCTTATTTATCGTTCATAGTAGTTTAATACTGCTTAAAAGAAATTCAGTTTAAAGGAATACAGTTTGTCGGCATCATTTATTTAAAAAATACGGAACCTTTAATGTAATAATTACGGATAGAGTGGAGAGCTTTTTTTTATAAGCTTTTATTTAGGATTGAGGAAGTAGTAAAATTTATCTGTAAACAAATAACACATATTTTACTGCCAATATAATTTACGTACGGCACATAATCATATGTTATATTATTTTATCCTTTATCCTATTTATAAATTACTTTTAATATATATATTTTTTTATTTTTTGGTAATTATTATGTTGTTTTGTGATGTGACATTATAAGATTGCATTTCAATTCCGGACAAAATATTTACTTTATACAGCTGAATTTTACAATTACCATAACTAACACAATATTATAACCGTTTTTTTTTTGGGTTAGGTTAGGTTAGGTTAATAGTGAAAAAGTCAAAGGAGTTTATTGTAGAAAATATATAATTTAAATCTTTTTTTTTATACTACATTAAAAAAATGTACCTAAAACTTTTATTAAATAACTGATAATTTGCGGCAATAAAGTGGATAAATGGATAACATTTTTACAGTAAAATTGATGATTTTTAAAAAACCTTTCAGGCGGTATTAAAGATCATTCCAAAATTCCTTAATCTAATTTTTATCTTATAGTATGCACTGTTTTGCGCTGAATTTTGGCTTGCAAAAATTAGATAATTATATAAATACTACCGATATAAGTGTGTATTTCCATCTATTGCTAAAATTTTAAACTTATATTGCGTTCGAACGGAATTTTTTCAGGCTAAATTTAGATCATTTTATCATGCGAAAACGTGTGAACGGAGTGTAAAGTGGAAGGGACATGCTGAAACTCGAATCTGGAGTCTAGATGGCTTAAAAAAGAAACAGAAAGAGTTCCAGACTCTTTTGAGGAGTTTATAAAATACAAGTCTAATATTACATCTTTATTCTAGTAGTAGGATATGAGTAGTTGTGTGATACGTTTTTATTTTCTCACTTCCAAAGTCACGCAAGTAAAACATATTAACACGAAAAATCAGTTTTCGACAAATACGCGGAAGATAATGTAAATATTTGGAAGGGCAGTATATTCGCTTACAGTCGTTATAATAATTAGTGAAGTGAGGGGGTGAGAGTGACCCCGAAAAAGGCTCGGAAAAATCTCCGCACCGAGAAGTGGTAAGGTTTAATTTTTCACATTTAAATCTCAACCCTTTTCCGGATTAAGTCGGAAGCTAATTGGGCAATAAATACATTCCCGCGTCTGGTCTTTTATTCCACGGTTGTAGCGTACACTTCATAAACGATTTGAAAAGCGTGTTCCTACCTACCCTTACACTTATTTTATTTTATAATATATTATGACTTTACCTACATTCATGAACTCTCGGAAAAAACATTTATTTTCCCCTGTTCGCTTTCGTTGAAACATTTTATTTACGACATTCATACGACACGACAACATTATCATAAAGTAATCGAGTTTATATTTATTTATTTTTCTTGAAAGAACTTTTGCAAAACATTTTTGTGCTTAAATATTAAAAGAATTCTTGTATGCCGATTTGGAAGAGAGTTTTGCTGCATTTTTAAAAATATTTTTTATACAGAATACGTTACAATACAACTCCAGTATATTTTTATTATTTAATAATTTTAACCACAGAAGAGGAATTTCGTTGACTATAGTAACCATGGTATTATTTAGTTATTGTTTTATGTAATGATTAAAAATTAGAGCGCATGGATCTCAATAGTGTGAAGATGATTTCTAAATGAAATTTTTGCAACGTGAAGCTTATTTTGATATTTTTCAACTGAGTTGACTATTAGCTCATTACTCAACTCATTTGGCATCCAGTCCTGTATATTTGAGTTTTTTTTAAATCGTTAATTTAGTAGCTTCCGAAGCAACTGTTATTTAATATCATTTTGATTTTTTACGTGAAGTTTTTAAAAGTTATTGTGGTACTTTATAAATGCATTCAAATTATAATTTGTAATGTTTTTGACGCGTGAAAAGAATTCCTACTTGTAGAATTCTGGCGTCATGGAAAACCGCTGGGTACTATCTATAGAATATACTTAACATAAGTAGGAGATGCAGGCATAAACTGGAAGAATGCGAAGCGACTGGCAGTTACAGAGAACTCTGAAGGCACCATGTGTTAACCATACTATCCAGATAGAGAGCAGATATAGTAGAGAGAGAAAAAGACAAAGAGAGAGATGAATTAACTAATTGTCTACACAAAACAATCATAAAACATGGATACATCTGGGGTTGATTGTAAATGCCTAAAATGGACATTTATAAGTACATTTATATATATTATGTCATTTAATGTGTGTATAACCAGTAAAATAAGTCGTTAATGAACCAGTGACTAATTTAACTTTAATTTTAAAATGCCAATTAAGCAAAGCTAGATACTAAGTGGGAAAAGTACACAATATGAACTACTAAGTAGTTTGTAATATGTAGGTATAAAGTAATAGTCTGTAAATATACTTAATAATATAAGTCTTTTATTAAAACCATTAATGAATATGGAATACATCGGAATTTATAATTTATCTCACGATAGACACAACTTTTCTCACAGATTTAACGGATGTTGCTATAAAGATTTTATAGGGTGCATAATTTAATGATTATGTATGGTCAGTATACTAAGCCATAAAATATTTTTTTTCTGAAATCTTCTGGAAATAAATAATTGTACACCTTGGCGACCGATAAAAAATAATGAATCATTTAGTATCTGATAAAGTTCCGATTTTGTATTCGGCACATGATCCACTTCATCGAATATACTGTTTTATATAATTAAATATTCGCTTGGTTTTAACTTAATTATTCGGATTATATTCACGTCTGTCAAGCGAAAATATACTGTGGCTTAGTGAACGTGAATACTACTTCAGAGTTATGCTTAAAAAGTTAAAGAACTAAACTTTAAAGATATTTTCGTTAAAATATGTGTGATTACTATTCTGTTTTTTTATTTTACAGTTTATTCATTGTGAAGTGTAAATTGTTTATTATGAAATGTATTTTTTTATAACATAAAACGATAGTTACAGAATTAAATAAAATAATTAATGAAAAAATTGTTGTTACAACTTTGTCAAACGGAATTGAGTTTTTTTTCAGCTAATATTTGGAGATATTCCCTAAGGGAGTGATCAGCATCGTACAATTTACCATGTAATACAGTGTGATTAGTCGACATTTTTATAATATTCACAAATGTGTTTTATTGGTGTAAATAATCAACATATTTTTAATGTACTAGCACATTTAAATATAGTGCGAAATGGGTTGAGGTGGCAACACTCATCAAAAAAATGTGAAGATATTTATTTTATTTTATGGAGATCTATTACATATAAACTGAATTCCATACAGCGAACATATTCAAAAACAATATCTTTAGTTGAAATTCGATTATATATTTTTTCAGAATGACACGACTGTTTTTGATATCTTTTAATAAGAAATTTAATTATTCAAATAAAAAAAAATGTTTCGTGTAGATTATGGTGAACGATGATTATTTAAAATATTTGGTCCAAAACGAGTTCAAAGTACTGAGCTTCACCCTTGCACATAAGATTTCAAGTCAGGTTTTTGTGTAAACAACATCAAACCAACTGTGGGAATAAAAACTCGTCCAGTGAATTTTATTCCATCAATACACCTTATGATTTTGGACATACACATATGTATTTTTATATGGCCCAGTTATTGATATTATATCAAGATTATCGAAATTAATTTCAAATACGAAATATTTCAACATTTTATCATTAAATAAATGCACACTCATATTATTACTCGAATAATCAGCCGACGACAAAATAATTCTGAATAATAATTTTTAACGAATGTAATTTGATTTGTAGTGATGTATTACATAATGCTAATTTGTATTGTATTGTGGTGCAAAATGGAAGTCACCTATGTTTAAATATATAATATTTGGAAGGAGTTAATAATTCTTTCGTCTCGATAATTTTATAGTATATTGAAACGTAATCCTTGTGTTCGAGATCATATATACGTCGCTTGAATCCTTAACTCTTGAAGATTATGAAAAGTAATGTCCTGGAATATCTTGATAAAAGTTTAATGTTGTAAATTTAATATATCGTACCTTTACAAGCTTTTCAATATAATACCACCATTATACAACGGTTAAATAATATATTTTGGTCTTCCCGGTAGCGTAGTTGGTAGCGTGCGTGCCTAGCGATTCGGGGAATAACGATTCGATTCTCCATCTGTCGAATTTAAAAAATCCGAAATCCATCCGCTGGATGCCCATTGAGTTTAGTCATTGTCTGACAAACAATTCTCGTAATAATCTGTCAACACGTCTTCACATTGCAGAGATCCATTGACTCGTCTTTCGGAGTGGGTATCTTCACACTGTGTAGATCCATCTGCTCTATGTTGGGAGCGAACATGGTAAAAAAAATCAAAACAAAATTAGCTTTACAAATTTATTCATTTTTAATGATAGCTACTTCGGCTATAATACCATTTAAAAATTAGTTAATACTGCTAAATATACTAAATATCCAGTTAATTCTTAGAAATATAATTATTAAATATCTAGATAACAGTGATATTCTTTCATTTAAAGGATAGGATACAATATTTCTATTTTAAATATTTACTGTTATTTATTTCATTTATACTCTTCTGGCGGAGTCACCTGAAGAGATGAGTGTTCAAAAAACTTGATTGTATGCATATGAAGATCACTGAGGGGTCGAGAAAAAGATCAAGTAACTGCGTGACCATTCGTTTAATAGTAGTGTTGATCTTGTTATAGGAGATCACCTCACCAGTTGACCGAAGACCTTTAATACAATAGCAATAATTTTAAGTCACCTTAGAGACAGTGTATCGATACAATAGCCTCAATATAAGTGAGTTAACTTACTGCGATGTTGTGTAGCAATACAATACTAATTAAATAATTTATAATTTAAACTCATGCACTAATATATTAATAAGTATAATAGCAATGCTTTGAACATAAACAAAGTGTAACAATGCAATAATAGTTAAGAAATAAATAAATATGAGCAATGAAATAATAATAACCACAGCAATATAATCTTGAAACAATGTGGTAAAACCATGACAACAGCAACAGACACGACTTAAAATCAGTAATATAGAAAAAAAACCCGATACATAAAAAACCTTAAAGACAGTGTAACAATATTTAATTATTGGATACAGTAAAACAAATTAAATTTACTATAAGGGCAGTCTGTAAATTGTTTTTAAAAAGTTGTTCAGTGTTGGAAAGAGAAAAATAAACTGCTAGAATGATATCGCTTTTATAAAATATTTACGAAGATATTAGGGTAATTTTATATGATGGTTTTTGCAAATTTTATTCCATATCGATTAACCCATCTACTCTCAGAACCAAAGATTGCCATAATAAATAGAAAATAAATATCTTGCGATAATAAGACAAATATTTAAATTACATATTTCTTATATATAAAAATACCAATGTTTATATTTTATACGTACATTGCACCATAGACGAGTTATTTAAATGCGGACTAAAAGAAAAACCAGTGTGTGGATTTTAACGAGTAATACGAAGAATTATTAATATATATCACTTCACTTCGACAATATTAAAATAAATAATATTTAATTCAATGCGTGGCTGAAAGATAATAATTATTTGATAAAAAATAAATGTTAAAATTTAAAACAGGTATGTTATATTGATTAAATTACATAATTCCATCATGGTATCATACATTATATAAAAAAATATATTTATCGATAGTTTTTGGGTTGATGTTTTTTTGTAATACTGCGACTAAGGTTATTGTTAATATTAAACGTTGAGGTATCAAACGAATGATCGTGGATAAAAAAATATTTTAATTAATTAATTGAAAATAATGTCTTTAAAATATTTATTATAACTAGACAATAATAAATAGATAATGACGTTGTATATTATATTAAAATCAAAGATCTGGTATAACTAACAGATTAAAAGAAATATCAATGTTATTTACGGGCCAATTTTTGGTATAGTTCAAAGAATGTGTGTTTAAATATATTTAGGATTATAGGCATCTATATAATATTTCAAAATTTAAAAAATCTGTATCGAAAGTGGCTTTAAATAATATTCTAACCTGGTTATATCGATAATATGACTCACTTACTAGAAAGCTCAGACATTATTAACAGCTTCGTAAATAAAAAAAATCCAAAAAGTTAAAAGCTTGTTTAATGTTTGTAGAAAAATATATATAAAATATGAACACTTGTGTTAAATAAAAACATTTTTTTCCACAAATATTATACAAATACAATAAATTAATACAAATTAGACCATACAATAAGTATTTGTGAAGTACAGTGTACAAATATAATTTACTAAACCATAACACGTTATCAAACCAACCGCAATATATTTAGTGGAACTCCATACTGCGATAGTAGAATAATAAGATTTAATTACAAATCACGGTTGATAATAATATTTAAATAAAGTTTTCTAGATGAGTATTTGGGTTTTACGTTTAATAATAATTACTAATTTAGGTCTAATAAAGTCTATTACGTCATATTGATCTTATATCTAAATGATATTATTATTAAGTTTTAACAATACACTAATTAATAAATGATATGAATATAATTATTGAGATGTCAAGAAATAAATTACGTGTTTGATTGAAAATTTTAAGTGTGATTATAAAAAAAACGATTTTTCGAATTTTATAATATGCAGGGAATTGAAATCGAAAACTGCAAATATATTTTTCTTGTCACGGCCATACTACTGATATTTGATGTATAAAAATACAAATATCAAACAAATATTCGTTGAAGTTAGCAATATTTGGTTTATAATTGCACGACTCCTATATCGGCGCTCTCTTAGACTTAGATTTATAGCAAACCTGAAACTGAAACAGCGGAATGCCCAAACAATTTTCTCTCGTTATTTCTAGATCCTATCGTAGTTCTATTATTATATTTGTCGTGGGTGTTTCCTTAGTACTGAGTGGTTATAACAAAGGAAAGAAAGATCCCCTTGCTATGTCCCCAAGGCATGTTAGATAAAGACTATCAGGGGTTGAAATGGAAATAAGGGTGCTGTGATTGGTGATACATTAATTATTTTAAGTCGGGCTTCTGTTGAAATTGATTGCGTTGTACAAGTATCTTTTGTATGTTTTTACAACACAGTTACTTCAGTATTTATTAGTATATTTTTAATAGGAAATTTATGATTCATAAATACGTCAATATTATAATTAGTTTTATCATTATCTTATTTGAGTTAAATAATAGTTTTATATTACTGTCTCCCAATGGCCGAGAGATTAGCGTACATCCGCAGATTTCGGATTCAATTTCAAAAATCTAAAAATGCAGGACTGGATATCTAATGAGGTGAAAAATTGTTGTTTTAAGTTCAGCACACTTAAGTGCGTGGCAACTGGAGGCTTGGGTAATTTATATTTACCTCCGGGACAATTCCATCAAATAAAATAGATCATTTCTCGATATCAGAGCTATGGGATAGAGCCGATTAAGACCAGGCGTAAGGATGGGGTGGGCGAATGGAGGATTCGCTTAGTGTGAGTTCGTAATTCGATTAAAATTAATTCTCATGAAAATAATCTGTAAATACATTTTTTGGACATTATGGGATATCCGTGTATTAAATTGTTTGAAACAGGTATCTTTGCACCTTGTAGGTCCATGGTTAAGATGGTTAAAAAAAATAATTTGCGAAAATATTAATGTTTTTCACACTTTTTTAAAACATGTCGTAGTAAGTTTACAGTAGAAAAATTTGAGATGATATTAGATTGAAGACGTCAGAGAATTTTAAAAGCTCAGCTCGTTAAAATCTGTCTAGTTAAATGGAGTTTGCAAATAGCTAAATAATATAAGTTATAAGAAAATTTATAAACTATTTATATTGAAGTTGATATCTTTTTTCAATTCTAAATTTATTGAAATAGCTTTTATTTAAAGTATGAAGCAAATATTCTTAAAACCAATCTAAAACTACCCCTATATTTTCGAAAACAAAATGGCGTCTCAAAACACCCTCTGTTTCTTTTCACCAAAGACGGGGGTGTTGTAAGTTCAGTGGGGTATTTTAATTTACATTTCCACATTAAGCAAGTAAGCAGGCTTCTTTTCTCCCCTTATTTACGTGAATGGCGTAGAAATGGTGGGAGTCCTCAGTGGCATGATGATATTCTATATGAAGGGGGTGTCTTACAATTTCGACCACATATTGAAATATCATTTAAAGACACAATTATTTTAGATTTTAATTAATAAATCAATTGATGTAAAAAAATCTTTTTTTAAACTACGTTAAGCAAATTCTTATGTTTTGCATTTTATCTCTCTTTCTCTTTTGGTTCTTGGCTTATAGATTTTTTTTATCAAGGCTATTATGTTTTTAATTTTTTCACTCTCCGCAGTAAGACAAATGTCTGTCTTGTATATTATCTTTTTTTAGCAAAATTCTAAGCAGCTATGGGATTAGAAGTCATGTTTTTTGGCACTGACGTGTGAAAAATTACTTCTCAGCCACCGAAGAGAGAATTTGTCTTTTAATGATCCTCTTTTCTTCTAATATACTAAGTCATTTCTTTGATATTTACTCATTCAAACGGACTATTTGGCTAGATATGTCATATGTTTTGGTTATTTTATAATCCTATGTTAGCTTCCAACGTGGAGTATATAGATCTACAACAGTGTGAAGATATATACTCTGAAAGAGGAGTAAATACATCTTCGCAAGGTGAAGACGTCTTGACAGATTATTTTTTCACGAGAATTGTTTGCCAGAAAATTACTCAACGCAATGGGCCCAATACTGCACATTTAATCGAACCCGTATTACCCGGATTGCTAGGCACTACTAACAACGCTACCGGGGAGACGGTTTTGGTGAATGGTAAACAACCAACCACTGTAAAAATCTTCTACTGCTTATAAGATATACCAATTACTACATATCAACCTCTTCCAGGTATGTCACTGAATATTGGGGTGACTTTTGTCCCCGTGATGAATGCGCTGTCAGCGATTGTAATGTGGGAGAGCCGGGAGCTCATCGGAGGGTTGGTTTCCTCCCTTATCTCTGCTTATAATGATATTACATCGGGTCATGTGAGGGAGAGACTATTTATGAGGCAGTATTAAGAGGTTTAATCGGCCTCCGAGAAAGAAGATACTCACTGCACGTACGAACGAAGTGTGTTTTAAAGTGGTTATAACACGTTCAATATTTCCTCTAACAAGCTACGGGCTAAATTAAAAATCATGTTATTTTTCATATATTTTTGTACGATGTCCCAAAAGTAAAACATATAGATCTACACAACGTGAAGATATCCGCTCCAAAAATGGAGTTTATATAGATTTCCGCGAACTGAACATATATCTTGACAAATTATTTTTCACGAGAATTGGTTCTCAGACGTATTTTTATAAATAAAATAAACGTGGGGATCAAACCCGCATTCCTTGGACTACAAAACACGTACTCTAACCTCTTTACTACTGTGAATTCATATATACAGCATAAACATACAGCTTAAAGATGTTAAATTAGTGATGAAACTCAATTTCATAGTACGATGCATATAAAAAAAAAAAAATTTTACTTTTGGCTTAAAATGAATATCCATTATGCGCCCTGAAACGACAGCTATACTGTTTATTGTTACAATTACTGGTGTTATTTCTATTATATTGAGTCTTTTTTTCCCCCGTCCCGATAAGTAAGCGGATGGTCTGGAACAGCTCTATTCGATTCTCGAAAATTCAAGAATTCAAATGAAATAAATTCAAAACTTGACGAGAATTAATTTTAGTTAAAACGTGCTATAGTCTTGAAATTGGGGATGATGAATGAAATGATCAAAAATATTAGAATACTCACCCAAAATTATTTTTAAATAAGTTTTTATTGGCAAATATTAATATTTCAATAAGTATTGTCATTATAAAATTAAATAATAACCTTTCGTGAAGCGAACTGGATAGGCACTGGATCTATAAATGAAATCTATAAATTATGCATACAATGTCTCCGAACGATATTTTTCATATGAAAATATTATGAGACATACCTTTTGTGGGGCTTAGAGAATTAACAAAGCGTACATTAGTCGAGAGCCATTCGCTATTTGGAGACGCCGCGACGCTGCCGACGCCCGGCGTCCTTTCCCTTGTGGGGATCTTATTGAAACGGCCATAGGGTGAATTACAACAGGTGATCAACTAACATTCAAAATAATATTGAGTAAGAGTACAAATAAATATCTATGAATATGTTCTATTAGTTTAATAATAATCAACTTGGAAATATAAATTCAAATTCAGTTAATCAAACGCGTCGATAATAAATAAATGTTTCCATTGTGATAGTAACAAGAGAGGAATTATTTATAGATATTTTTTTCTCATTTAGTCTATCGCTTAAAAGCTTTTAACATACGCATATATATAAAGTTATTACTTACTATGTACCCAAAAATTAATACACCTGGGAAATGAACGGTAACGCATTTCAAAATCTATCCATTTCAGCTGAAAATTTAGTCAAGTAAAAACAATTTTCAATTTTGATAGTCTGATTTTAAATAAAAAAATATCTTTGATAATAGAATCGATATTTATAACTTTTAGTCCTCTGAACATTTGGATTTGAAGAATATGGACAAGGAAGTTAATTAAAAAACCTATAATATCATTTATCTGCACTATATTGTCAATACTATAATATAATTTCCATACATTATAGTTCCATATAGATTTGGACTTTTCTCACCTCTTATAAATTGTTTTAATAGTTGCAATAGTGAGAGACGAACTAACTCAGGGGAAGAGGGAGGAAAACCCTCGTTGCCGAATCTGCTCGCCAACTCAAAACTACGACTCGTTATTGTGAAACAGGGGTTGCTAACTTCAAAATATATAATACTAATAAACTGTTCAAGGATCAATTAAGACCCCTTTAATAATAAAATATTTTCATTTTGAATCTACCGATTCAATCAATTGTGTTTCGTTTAAAAAAAAAAGCCCACTCTTTTCTATAATATTAAACAAATGATTGCACATAATTATACATACATATTTATGCATAATTGTATTCAATTATTTGATATTACAGCTTTTACAGTTAGTTGCAATAAAATGGTAAAGGAAGTTAGTTAAAAAATAGATATTTACATGGGTATTGGAGAATTCAAATCCTTCCACCAAGAACTATTAGAAATAAAGCCCAGTTGTGAAACTTAGCGAACCTATTTTCAACGATTTAATTGACTAAATAATATCGTTTTACGAACAAATATCATTTAAACGTAAATAATTTTTGATACAATATATAACATTAGAATTCCCATAATGTGAACGTTTATATCAAAAGAAGGTATATAGTGGAGAAATTTTGTCAGCGAATCAGTCGAATATTTTTATTTTTCATATAATATAGCTACGAAACTAAATTTTACTACATTCGGTGCAAAAACGTGTGCGCTTAAAATCTCGGAAACTACCAATAAATTGTGTAGTATTCAATGTGTAACATTGCTGATTGATGTATTAGAGGAATTTCTTGGGATTATTTTTACCAAGTAGTCTAATTTTACAAATGTGTTATAAAAAATCAAGAGATTCTCAATTTTATGTAATACACGTATTGTAGTGTGCTCCAAAATAAGCCATGAAATGTTCTTCCTGGGCCACATTTAATAATTTTAGAGTCATTTGTATGTTCGTTATGTCATATGCTTAAAAAGTTATACGATATATATACGGTTATGATGCTGCTAATAAAATGTAAATAATTTATTTGAGTTTAAAAATTTAACTGTATTTAAATAAAAGTGTTCGCAACCCCTTCGTGAAAAGTACAAAGCCAAGTCTGTTTTACCGACGCCTGGACTGTACAAGAGTACACAGCGATCGATAATATAGAGTTTCACCCCCGTGGACTAAACTGCCCCCATTTTACACCCCACGTCCCCTTTCGACGCCCTGCCTTATCCGACTATTATTTATTTAGCGCCCTCAAATTTGGGAACACAGAAAATAAATAAAACTGTTTTCTGACCTTGTTAACCCACATTAGCGTTATAAACGATTTGTTTGGTTATCTTCAACGATATGTGCTTCTCGTGCGGTTATAATTATCCGTATTATGAAAATATAATTTTAAATCAGTCCGAAAAGTTATTTCGTGCTTATGTTTACGATATAAATAATGTTAATAAACACACCCACACTTCAACTGTTGATAAACCATTAGTCTAACGATTGTTAAAGATTGCATTCTTGTAAAAATCCATTCCACATTCATAACTGGCGAAACATGCTTCCACACTGTAGACATCTATTATCTTCAATTTACTGTTTTTTGTCACTTAATTTATTTGCTCGCTACTGTTTCACTTAATTCTGATTTTTTTTTATTATTCAGACCATGTTTTTATTTATTAACGTATGTGTGAATTCATGTAACTTGGAACTATGTTTGAGAGTAACCTTTCATTCAAAAATCATATGGTTGCTATCTGTAGTAAGGAACTCCAAACACTAGGTTTCGTTTTACGTACGTCCAGGATCTTTTCAGATGTTACA